>JASWHV010000144.1:0-251247 GCA_030760725.1 Neostapfia colusana | reverse complement strand
CAATCGAATATGAATACAATGATCTTAGGGGCTACTCACACTTTGAGGCTCCCTAAACAAACCAAGTAGTTCTAGAATTCAAAGTATAACTGTTAAAAACTCAAAATAACAGTTAGAGTGCAAGAGAATCAAACCGAGAGCTCAAACGTCGATCACCACATCTTTCCTCTCACAAAAACCACTAACTCCTTAAGATCCAATCTTAGGGGTCTAGAAGGTGAGGAAAAAGGCTTAGAAGAGCTCTAGGAATGAGTTTTCAGCGCTTAGGTTCGTGTCTTCCCAATTCTCAGCCGGGGGGTCTCCTTTTATAGAAATCCCGGCATTTAGTCGTTACCAACTAAAGTCCGGACTAGTCCGGTCCCAACCCGGACTAGTCCGATCTTAAGGGACCACTCACGTCACATATTACCAAATAAAGTTTTAGTGACCATTGGATTCAAACGGTCATGAAACCCCGTCTTCTTCTTCTTCTTCTTCTTCTTCTTCTTCTTCTTCTTCTTCTTCGTCTTCGTCTTCGTCTTCTTCTTCTTCTTCTTCTTCTTCTTCGTCTTCGTCTTCGTCTTCTTCTTCTTCTTCTTCTTCTTCTCCTCCTCCTCCCCCTTGATCAACACCATGGTTTCGATTTTCTTCTTCCTTAAACTGACCGTCTTGATCTTGGGTTTCTTGAGTTTGATCTTGAGTGAGAGGTGCCAATTGCGATGAGCTTGTGGCATCTTGTCTTACATTTTCTTGGGGACGGATTTCACCAATCACCATTCTTCTTAGTGCTTCACTTGGTGCTTCTTCTTCATCTAATACACATTGATCAACTTGCTCCGCTTGGGAGCCATCAGTTTCATCAAACACTATGTCACGTGCAATTTCAACGCACCCGGAGGTTTTGTTGAAGACACGATAAGCGTAGGTGTTTGAGTCATAACCAAGTAGGAAACCTTCATCGTATTTTCGGTGTACTGCGATGCCTCTGGAAACGGGTTGGGATGTGTTCTCATGCAAGAAGGACATGTCGTGGCTTATGCATCCCGGCAGCTCCGGAAACACGAGAAGAACTATCCTACACATGACCTAGAACTAGCCGCAGTGGTACACGCGTTGAAAATTTGGCGGCACAACTTGATGGGGAAGAGGATAGAGATATATACGGATCATAAGAGTTTAAAGTACATTTTCACACAGCCAGATCTCAACCTCAGACAAAGGAGATGGTTAGAGCTAATCAACGACTTTGATGTGGGCATCAACTATCATCCTGGGAAAGCGAACGTCGTGGCGGATGCTCTATGCCGGAAAGTGTAGGTCAGTAGGTTGAGCTTGAAGGACATGCCTACAGAATTGAAGGAATAGGTTATAAAACTCAACCTATGCCTGGTGAATAGTGGTGAAGCCATCGCCATGGAAGTGGACTCCACATTAGAGAAAGACATCCGAAATGGTCAAAATAATGACGAGAAGATACAAGAAATCAGACAACTCATCAAGGAAAATAAAGCCCCTGGCTTCAGAGAGGATGAACAAGGTACAATGTGGCACGGGAAAAGGATCCGTGTGCCTGAAGTAAAGGAGATCCGTGAATTAATTTTGAAGGAGGCTCACGATTCCGACTATTCCATTCATCTTGGGAGTACGAATATGTACCAGGACCTCAAGAGCAGGTATTGGTGGTATGGCATGAAGCGAGATGTCGCGGAACATGTTACCCTATGTGACACATGCTAGTTGGTGAAAGCAGAACATCAACGACCTGCAGGATTATTGCAACCACTCAAAGTGCGTGAATGGAAATGGGAAAAAATCGGTATGGATTTCATAGTGCGATTGCCTAGGACCCAATCAGGATATGATGCAATATGGGTCATCATCGACAGGCTAACCAAGGTAGCTCATTTCATCCCCGTGAAAGAAAGCTACAGCTGATCCAAATTGGCAGAATTGTACATGTCAACGATCGTGTGTTACCATGGAGTGCCCAAGAAGATAGTGTCGGATCGAGGGACACAGTTCACCTCGAGGTTCTGGCAGAAGTTGCATGAAACCATGGGAACCCATCTGAATTTCAGCTCTGCCTATCATCCCCAAACTGACGGGCACACGGAAAGGACCAATCAGATTCTTGAAGATATGCTGAGAGCGTGTGCACTCAAAAACAATCGGAGTTGGGATAAGAACTTACCGTATGCGGAGTTTTCCTATAACAACAGCTATCAGGCTAGTATGAAGATGTCACCGTTTGAAGCTTTGTATAGGGGGAAGTGCAGAACTCCCCTGTTTTGGAACCAAACGGGGGAAAGTAAAGTGTTTGGTCCCGAAGTACTACAAGAAGCCGAGGCGAAAGTGAGGGAAATTCGCAACAACATGAGAATAGCACAGACACGACAAAAGAGCTATGCCGATGTTCGGAGAAGAGAGCTCGTTTTCAACGTGGGAGACTATGTCTATCTCAAGGTGTCACCTATCCGAGGACTTCGTCGGTTCAAGGTGAAAGGGAAGTTGTTACCTCGATACATAGGACCCTTTCAAGTTCTGGAGAGGAAAGGCGAAGTGGTGTATCAACTAGAATTACCGGCTCGCCTATCGGATGTGCATGATGTATTCCATGTGTCATAGCTCAAGAAATGTCTGAGAACACTTGAAGAGATGTTACCCATGAATGAGGTTGGTGTAGCTGAGGATCTGTCTTATGCCGAGCAACCATCCAAGATTTTGGAGACAATGGAACGCCTCACAAGGAATAAAAGAATCCGGATGTGCAAGGTGCAGTGGAAGCATCACTCGGAAGAGGAAGCCACCTGGGAGCGAGAAGACGAGCTTAAGGCGCAATTTCCGGAATTGTTTTCTTAGAACCACCAATCTCGAGGACGAGATTTATTTTAAGGGGGGTAGAGCTGTAACACCCCAAAACCTGTTAGGAGGGGAATTTAAAAAAAATTTGGACGTATTGCATGTGGTGCAAAAATTCAAATTCAAACTGGAATTCAAATTAAACTCAAAACAAAAATGAAAAAGAAAAGGAAAAGGAAAAAAATAAACCTCCCCGGCCAGTGGGCCGAAACCCACCAGCCGGCCCACCTCACCCCCGCGCCAGCCCGCAGACGCGCGCCCGCGTATCTCTCGCAGACAGGCGGGACCCACCTGTCATCCCCAACCTCCCGCTCGCGCCGACCCCGGACTGTTTCCCGCGCACGCGCGATCGTAACCGACCGGATTTCCGCGTCCCTCAGCCCGACTCCCGGTCCCAGAAGGCTCCAGCTCGATCTAAACAAACCCGCCGCACTTCCCCGGCTATATAAACCCCGGCATCTCCCCGTTTTTCCCCCACGATCCGCTGTTTTTCCTTCCGGTGAGAACACGAGTTTCCCCCGCCAATTTCGCTCGATCTTCGCTCGGGATTTTTGATCTAACGCGCTGATCTTGATCCACCGCCTCCGGGGAACCGCGCAGGTGCAGAAAACTCTGTGGTTTGCGCTTCAAACACAGCGCCGACGAGCCTCGCCGTGAATTCATCTCGGACCTCGTCGCCGACCGCTTTCCAGGACCTCCGAGCTCAAGAAAACCCCCGAGGTGAGATCCCCGACCTCCCCTCTACCGATCTATGCCATAAAATCACAATTTTAGGAAGAATTGACAAAGATCCGAAGCTCTCCGGCGAGATCGCCGCCTCCCGCCGTCGGGCAGCGCCGCCCGCGCTCGATCACAGCGACGTGGCCGCTTGTGCGCCGTCTATTTTAAATCGCACGGTAGAATTTAAATCCCCGCGTACCGGTTCGACGTTATAATCTCAGCCGTATGTGTTAAATCGGACGGTCCACGTCAGCCCCGAGTTATAAAGGCCGGGATTCTTACGCGCTACCCCCTGGGGTTCTCGGAAAATACGAGCTAGCCCAGGAAACTTCTGATCTAGCCCCTAGAACTTCAGAAAATCATGTAAATTCATTTAAAAATCAGTTTTAGCCCCTGGACTTAATAAAAATTAGGAAAACCCCTTTGTTATGTGTAGTTAGACCCCTGGAAATCTTAAAATAATATATTAGACCCTGTAGTGGGGTGAGTTTACCTTTTTAACCCTATGTGATATTAAATTTAGGAATTTGAATATGTGTTTAGTATTTAAAATTTAAAAGATGGGACAAACACATTGTAAATTCAAATTAAAAACTTTCCTAGTACTTGGAAAACTTTGGAGTGAGATAAAAATAGATTTTTGGCTGAAGTGAATCTGTCTAATTGATTATTCACATTTATAGGGACACATTTTTAAGTAGAGAATAATTCTGAAAATTAGTAAAGTAAATGTAAAATAGTTCACATCAGAGGAGAAGTTCAAAAATATATTATTTAATATTTTAGACCCAAAACCTATTCTGTTTAGATAAGGTGTCTTACTATTTTCATAATAAAGTTCACATTTAGGCATAGGAAATAAATCTGAAAATATGGTAAGCTAGGTATGAATAACTAGAAAATGATAAATGAAGTTTTTAAAATCCAAAGAATTCAGTTTAGGGTTGGTAGAAGGTTTGAAGACACATATGGAGTAGGAAAATACCTTCCATGCATACTTGGTAGCTAAAATGTGTATCAATTGAATATAAGGAATTTATTTAAATTGGAAATTCATATATAATATGCCAACATAAATATGAATACAGAAGTAGAAATCATATGCACATGTTTAAAAGTGCATGTAATCCCAAAATCAACACACATAGAGTAACCACAACACATACAAATGTGAATGGCTTTCATAAATGTGAATGTGTGGTTTGTATGAAGTGGAAGTGTGAACTATGTCTTATGGATTGTTGTTTTCTTTTGCTATGTGTGATGGTATGAGTAGAACCTGCTCCAGAGCAAGTTTTTCCTTTCCAAGATCAGGACTACCCATTCCCAGAGCAGCAGGAAGAAGGCAAGTGTCCTTGACCACTTTGATCCTATACTAGGATGTGTAGATAGAATTATTTGCATTGTCAATTGAAAATATGAAACCCATGTTAGGATATTTCCCTAGAATTGCATTACCTTGTTTCCTTGTAGCTTGGGTTGGGATTTATTTTATCATGTCATTTATTATTATGCATATGCTTAGCCATGCTTAGAATGGGATATTTGGGATATGAGATCATCAGTTTATTTTACCATGCTCTTGAATGAGATATTATGAGTTATGTAGAGGTAGGGATCAAGGCAAGTTGGATGTTTTGGTTGGTGCTGGGTGCACGAGACTCGGGTTTGTGTTTAGTACTTGTCTGGATCCTAAGGACCGGTTCATGGAGCATGTAACCTGGCTTTACCGTGCCAACCACATGCTGAGATGGGGCAGCTTGGCCAATTAATTAGGTGTATCCCCGGCGTAGTATGGGTGTGTTGGATGGTGCGGGGAGTAGGTGTCAGCTGGACTACCATATGAACCGCAAGGCTCAAGAGGGGGCCACTGCAGCGGGGTTGGAGCCTCTTGTATGCTGTTAGGGGTGAAACCTCAGTGGGCCCACGCTCGTCGGGAATCCCTTTGTAAAAGCTTCGTAGTGATCTCCTGGCTACACACCTGGAAAGTGTGAATGTGGTTCGTAGCCATTGGCATAATGGAGGTTCTTTTAGTCCACCCGGCAACGGGGGATGAAATCACTACATGTGGGTACGTGGTACAAACTCTGCAGAGTCAAAACTGTCATGACAGCCGTGCTCACGGTCAAGAGCGGCTTGGACTTATTCATGATTAGAGGAGTGATGGTTTTGGAAGTTGAGGATGTTAAGCGGGGAGCTTAACATTGGAAATGATGTTATGGTTATTTGATTATGATGATGGGATGGGAGATTGGGACCATTTCACCTGTGTAGTAATATAGGTGCTTAATAAGCTAAGGTGGTAGACAATAATTGCGTAGTGCTTTAACCATGAGTTCAACCTCTTCTTGTTCAAGCCATGCATGACATAATCTTTCCACACTTGCTGAGTACCATCGGTACTCAACCTTGCATATTTGTTGGTTTAAATTGCTGCTCAGGTCAAGAGAATAATGTGGTGTGTAATGATCAATACTTTGGACCCGAAGAAGATTTCTAGGTTCATGGAGTCCCCCGGGCAACGCCTGTGACGGAGCCCTCAAGAATAATATTCCGCTGCTAGTTTATTTACTTGTGATAAACTTATTGTCGTCCATCGAGACGTTTGCTATGTAAGACTTATTTATATTTGACACCTGGCTTGTAATAAATGATGCTTCACTATTTTTCATCACATGTATGAGAAAATGATCCTGGCATACATGTGATATTCATTCGGTTGTTCTTCGGAAAAACCGGGTGTGACATTATCTTCTTGGTTTTTGAGGAAAACTCGTTTTGAGCTCTACTCAAGAACTTCTTGAGGATACCTTGAGTTTCTCCCTTATCATGCAAGAAAAATACCCAAGTGAAACGAGAATAGTCATCAACAATTACAAGACCATACTTGTTACCACCAATGCTTATATAGGTGACAGGGCCGAAGAGGTCCATGTGAAGCATCTCCAATGGTCTTGTTGTTGTCATCACATTCTTGGCGGGATGAGTTGTTCCAATTTGCTTTCCTGCTTGGCATGCACTACATGGTCTATCCTTTTCAAAAACAACATCTTTTAGTCCACGGATGTGATCCGCCTTTAGAAGTTTTTATAAGTTCCTCATTCCAACATGGGCTAGTCTTCTATGCCACAGCTATCCCATGTTGGTTTTTGCTATTAAACATGTGTCAAGCTGAGCTTTATCTGTGGAAAAACCCACCAAGTAAAGCTTTCCCTTTAACACATCCTTAAAGGCAATTGAGTTGTCACTTCTTCTAGAAACGGTCACATCCTCCTTAGTAAACAAGCAATTATAACCTTTCTCACATAGTTGAGATATGGACAATAGGTTATAATCCAATGATTCAACGTGTAGAATATGTGAAAGAAAGTGTTGAGAAGAGATTGTAATTTTACCAATACCTAGTACCCTTCCTTGGCTGTTGTCACCAAAATAGATGCCTTCATTTGGATCATCATTTTCTTCATACTCAACAAACATTTTCCTCTCTCCGGTCAGATGGTTAGTGCACCCACTATCTAGCACCCATCTAGTGCCACCGGAGGAGTAGGCTTGCAAAACAATTTAAACTTTGCTCTTAGGTACCCAAACTTGGTTGTGTCCTTTGAGGTTAGTTACTAGGCATTTGGGCACCCACACACAAGTTTTTGGACTCTTGTGGAGTGGCCCAACATATTTTGCATAAACTTTACCATACTTTCTTTTCATAAGAACATAAGATGCATCGAAATTATGAAATACTATAAATTTTACATTTTTGGTAATCTCATGTGAGGTAGATGCAAGGTTGTTACTCTTGTCTTGACTTGAGTTTTCTTTCACGAAGGCTACGCATTTGCTATTGTTTTAAGGATTCTAACATTTTGCTTCCCTCCCCTAGTATAACCAAATTCATCTTTGATGAAGGGAGATCTTATGATTGCGTATGTACTACGTGCATATTTGATTTTTTCTTTATCAAAGATCCCACTCTTGTGTGTATTCTTGCTTTGTGCCTCTTTGAGCTCATTTTTTAAGTTTAAGACAATGCTAGCACATTTAAAAGTTTTAGTGTTGGATTCTATATTTGTTGAGAGAGAGTTTTTGGAGGATGAATTAGTTGGGACACTTGACTTAAGTGAGTCAAGTTGTGCTTCAAGATTCTTGTGAGCTTTGGTTAAACTTACAAGTTCATTTTGAAGTGCTACATTCTCACTTTTAAGCTGAACGCATGTCTCCTTGCTCATGACAAGTTTGCTTTCAAGTGTTCTACTCTTTTCTCTCTCAAGTTCAAGAAGTTTCTCAATCTCAAGATTTCTTTCCTTTTCAAGGATAAGCAATTCTTCTTGTTGATTGAGAAGCTCTTCTTATTCAAATATTTCATCCCATAACATTTTCATTTTAGCTATAGCCTTTTTGTTTAATCCTCTAAACATGAATTTGTTTTCACTACTACTATCATAGTCACTATCATCTTCAATATGTAACTTAAAAGGTTTAGTCATTACCTTGCGCTTTCATTCCTTTGTCATGAGGCATGTGTGACTTCGGCTCTTCCAATCACCCTTGTTTGGCAAGTGTGATTTCTTCATGGTTGGCCTCTTGATGGCTACGATTGCCACTTTTTCTTCATCTTCGGAGGAGGATTCTTCATTTGAGTCCCATTCTTCTCCGATGTGGGCTTGTCCATACGTCTTCTTCTTTGTGAAGAATTTCTTATCTTGAGGCTTCCCATCCTTCTTCTTTCTCTTGTCATCTTCCTTGCTATGGGGGCAGTTCACAATGAAATGCCCATGTTCTCCACAGTTGTAGCAAGTCTTCTTTGTTCTTGACTTGCCCTTGTCTATGCTCTTGTTCTCATAGTGATGGCTTCTTCTTCTCATCATCAACCTTTTGAATCTTTTGATGAAGAACGTCATTTCTTCATCATCCATGTTCGTGCTCTCATCATCACTTTCTTCATCTTCACTTGTGAGTTGCGTTTCTTTTGCCTTGGACTTGGATGTGGCCTTGAGAGCAATGCCCTTCTTCTTGGATGAAGTGATCTTGGCTAGGTCATTGACGTGTTGGGCTTCCATTTCCATCATCTCGTGGTTAATGATCTTCCCTAGCACTTCATCCGGAGTCATCAAGTGAAAGTTTAGACTTTCCCGGATTAAGGTGCATAGGGTCACATTGCGAGGCATAAATGCTCTTATCATTCTTTTAACCATCTCATGGTCATTCCATTTCTTGCATCTGTATGCCCGACTCTTGTTGATAAGAGTTTTGAGTCGGTTGTACATTTCTTGAGGTGTTTCGCCTTCTTCCATGGCGAACCTTCCAAGTTCTCTTTCTATCATCTCAATCTTAGCTTCACTCACGGATCGGTTTCCTTCATGTGCGATCTTGAGGGTGTCCCAAATATTTTTGGCGAGCTCCAACCCATCTACCTTGTTAAATTCTTCAATGCTCAGAGATGAGTTGAGCACGGCTGCTACTTGTGCATTGCGATGGATTTGTTGTTCTTGTTCTAGGGTGAGTTCATCCTCTTCTTCGGGGATATCTATATCTGTACACACCACATGCCAAAGACTTGGGTTCAAGGAAATTAGATGCAACTTCATGTTGTGTTTCCACATTGTATAGTTAGTTCCATCAAAGTGAGGTGGTTTGCCTAGAGGAATTGATAAATAACTGGAATGAGAATTTAGTCGTTCATAGTTAAAAGGATATCGCGAGTAGTCTTGTTGACTACTCTTGAGTTTCTTCTCCAGCTTCTCCTTCTTTTCTTTTTATCCTCCTCCTTCTTCTTTTTGACGAGTGCCATGAGACGAAGAACTTCTTCATCTTCTTCTGAGCTTGTAACGTCTTGTGGAGGAGCAACTGCGGGAGGCGGGTTAGAACCTTGTTCTTCAAAGTTGCTCGAACTTGCTCCTTTTCCCTTGTTGAGATCAATTTGGCTACCGACCTTGTCCCCCATCTCCTCTCCAAGCGGTTAAGCTTTTCTAGAGAGTTAGGCTCTGATACCAATTGAAAGTTGCCTAGAGGGGGGTAAATAGGCTAATAAAACCTGAAATTATAGTAAACAGCGGATAAAACCAGAGGCAGGCCGGACTAGTCCGGTCTAAGGTCGGACTAGTCCGGTCTAAGTCTAAATTTGTGTTTTAGCTTTCCTTTTAAGTTTGTTTGAGCGGAAAATATGTGGTAGTCAAATGATATCACTAATTAGGTTGAGAATGATTAGATTGTGAGATAGTAGAACAATTTGCGGGCACTAACACAATGAAAGCTTAACAAGTAATTCAAGTGAGCAAGTGCGATAGTAAAGGAACCAAGAGACACGATTTATCCCGAGGTTCGATTCCACATAGGAATCTACGTCCTCGTTGAGGAGTCCACTAAGGACCGGGTCTTTTCCAACCTTTCCCTCACCGAGCGATCACCAAGATCAAGCCCGGGCTTTCTCACTATCAATCGAATGTGAATACAATGCTCTTAGGGGCTACTCACACCTTGAGGCTCCCTACACCAACCAAGTAGTTCTAGAATTCAAAGTACAACTGTTGAAAACTCAAAATAACAGTTAGAGTGCAAGGGAATCAAACCAATAGCTCAAACGTCGATCACCACGTCTTTCCTCTCACAAAAACCACTAACTCCTTAAGATCCAGTCTTAGGGGTCTAGAAGGTGAGGAAAGAGGCTTAGAAGAGCTCTAGAAATGAGTTTTCAGCGCTTAGGTTCGTGTCTTGCCAATTCTCAACCGGGGGGTCTCCTTTTATAGAAATCCCGGCATTTAGCCGTTACCAACTAAAGTCCAGACTAGTCAGGTCCCAACCCCAGACTAGTCCGTTCTTGAGGGACCACTCACGTCACAGGTTACCAAATAAAGTTTTAGTGATCGTTGGATTCAAACGGTCATGAAACCCCGGACTAGTCCGGCCAAGAGTGGACTAGTCCGATCTCAATCAGGAACCTTTGTTCCGCATGAGAACGGACTAGTCTGGTAAGGGCGGACTAGTCCGGCACAAAGGGCGGACTAGTCCGGTCTTATCACACTTAGTCTAAAAAACTCTCTAAACTAGAGCTGCGGACTAGTCCAGCCAACCTCGGACTAGTCCGAGCTCACACAGGAACCTTTGTTCCGTCCTAATTCGGACTAGTCTGAAACGATCGGACTAGTCCGGCCTGTGGAGCGGACTAGTCCGATGGCACTCAAAGACTTCTTCTCCGGACCTAAGCGGCTTAGTCCGCTTAGCGGACTAGTCCGGCCTCTTGGGCGGACTAGTCCGGCCTTCTGAGACTTAGTCTCATAACGGCTCAGACTCACACAACAACGGACTAGTCCGACCTTAAACGGGCAAATCCGAACTGACTCAGAGACTTTTTATCCGATCAAAAACGGGATTAGTCCGGGTCTGAACGAACTAGTCTGGCCAGTTGTCCGGACAAGTCCGGTCTCCCCTTTTCTTCATATCTATGACTACTTCGTCTCATGATTCTAACTTTCTACCCTTCGTTTGAGCTCTCTAATGATTCTCAAGCACTCTAAAAGAGAAGATCCTGTACACAACTAGACAATCTGAAGATTAATAGAAAATGCTATTTTCTACTCTTTCAAGTCTTCTTCTTTTCCTTTTGCTTCTTGAGAGACTCCATATCCATTTCTTTGATAAGCACCTGTGCTCATACTCAATAGAAACTTATTAGTATCTTAATTTTCGTCATCAATCAACCAAAACCCATGGGGATTACCTAGATGCACTTTCAAAGGGCTCACTCGACGCCCAGACATATGACGAAGGGTAGATAGCTCAAGGTAAGGCTACGTGGTGCCTCGGCCAATGCTCTCTCGAGGAGGGGAGACAGCTCTCCCCCCAGCTGGGAGGGTCCCTCCCGACCAGTACAAGCATGTCGCCCCAGGTACGCCACTTGGCTGTAGGGGGTGGGTATCTCCACCTAGACCGTCGGACATAGGACACCTCAGTAAGTTCCACCCTTAGTGCAGTGGTAGGATGTTTTTTCTTTCTCTTTCTTGTAAGGGTGTTATAGAGACTAGGAACAGTGCTTAGAACAGCTAATGCCCCGGAAGGGTCCAGCTACCCTTGTTATCCGGGGCGGGTCACTGCCTTCTTACACGGCTTGTTGCCTCCTATCGCTCGAAGGAAGACAGAAATAAGAAAAAATGTACCCTGTCATGTGCACTTTGTTTACAGTTTATGCATCTCATGTATATCCACTATAGGCAGCATGTCCGGAGCCCGCTCTACACACTTGTCCTAGAACCTGTGCTGCTGGAAGGTTTGCTCGCTGAAAGGTTAACGCTAGCGGGAGGTCTAGTGTGTAGCCTGATATGACTGATACCTCACCCGTAGTGTACACATCCTGCCTCCTTAGCGCGAGGACTGAGTACTCGGGGGTCAGAAAGAGCACGGCTACGGACAAGAGGGGTGACCGGACCCCGGACATCGCCCCAATACCCTTCTCGTGTTTTCTTTCCATACCGCTCCGGCTGTATGGCCAGTCACTTTTTCTACGTTCCACCGTAGGAGTCGTTGTTCTATCCTCCGATAGACGGGTAGGCTTGAGGTACCTGTAACGTACCGGGATCCGGTGGTTGTCTCATTGCTCGGGGGCCTTATGGCACTGAATGGCCATCCCCTAAAAGGCTTATGCAGCCGGAGGGTCCAGGGTGTGTAGCCTGCTATGACTGATACCGCACTTATAGCGTACACATCCTGCCTCCTCAGCGCAACGGCTCAGTACCGGGGAACCAGACGGCTCATACCCTTGGAGCAAGGTTTCAACCACATCCTGGACGACCACATCGAATTACCCAAGCTCCGTAGTTCGGCTGAGGACCGTGAACCATAGTAATGCTAACAAACGAGGAAAAGTGACCAGAGGGCACGACTACTCCTTTTTTTCTACCATGCTTACAGGTCCGAATGGGTCCGTGGCGTCCTGGATCCCTCAGGAGGTCCGACGCTAACGCACTGCCTCATCCAGTCTACTTGGTAGGTGCCCCCCACTAAGTGGCCGCACCTACCAGGCGGCCATCACGGTGAACCATGCGGGCAGGACGTCGGACCACTCCAGCAGCGAACGGAAGGCTCGTAGCGCTAACTACGACAAGCTGAAGATAAGGGCTGAGCTCCCCTAGGGCCCTTGCACTACCAAGGACCCAGAAGGAGTGGTAGCCACACTGTCAGAGCGCCCTAGGTCCTTAAGGATCCGGAGGAACAAGCTTGGGTGCTAGCAAATGTGCTACCCACGTCAGCTAAGCCGTTCTGGACCTTTGCACTCCCTTACCCTACCTTATATACATCTACATTTTCACGTCTTTCCCTTCAAGCTTGCGTATACTTTTATGCACCCCACGACGTGTACATAGTTGGGTTTCTCTGTCTCGCTCTTGGCCAAAGTTGTGCTACCCAGCTACTAGGCGGGAATACCTGAGGCACCTGTATTGTCTCCGGACCCTCTGGTTATCTTCCTGCTTGGGTCCGGTGGTGCCAAGCAGACGTCTCCCCTCTTTGGAGTGTCTGGCCGGTGGGAGGTCCAGGGTGTGTAGCCTGTTTAGACTGGTCCTGCGCCCTAAGCGTGTGCACCCTGCCTCTGCCAGCGCAGCACCCAAGTGTGTGTGTGTGGGGGGGGGGGATTGGTACACCACCCCGGGAAGGACGGTAACCAGGGCCCTGACGCTACTACACTGAATTGCCCAGTTCCCGTAGCTTAGCAGAGGACCATAAGCCATAATGGGCCAATCCAGCAGGGAAACTACAGCTACACGACACGATTACCCCTTTCTCCTAGTCTCTGTGCATGCCATAGGGCTTCGGTCTGAAGGGTTGACCCTCGGGCACCAGCTTTCCCAAGGGCCACTGTCGGACCCCCAAAGCTGGCGCCCCCTGAGGACTCCGGAGCTCAAGTCTTGCACTATCAGGGGCTGCCACAACTGGTCAAACCGAGGTAGACGGCCGGGCCCTGGTAGCACGCGTGAGGAAGCGGGTACGCATCTATGGCAAGCAACAAGGGAATTTCGGCTACTTTGGCAACTTGGAGAGCCTCCGGTCCTTGCGGCATCAAGGACTAAGGGGTCTCGCAGAAGCTAAAAAGTGGCTATACCTACCAGGCCCTACGCTAAGTGACTGATGGATGGGAGTACAACAAGAGGATTTTTTTCATTCATCAACACAAATGTGCATGTCAAGACAATGAAAGATTTGTAACAGTGATACTTTCATTGATAATAGAGTTTTGGCGTACAAAAGGGGATACAAGGCAACTAGAGAACTCAGCAGCTACAAGTCGAGTGGTCTTCCGCTCCGTGGCTTGCTTGATTGTCCCCCGAGCCGATCTCTGTGCAGTAATATGGTCACTTGCTGTTAGACTGAGGATGATAGCAATGCATGCTGGATCCAAAATTGACGGGTTAATGTTAGCTAAGAATTGGGGATTCAAAATTACTAGCCAATATTTCTCTCATGCCTTTTCTCGTTTGGACCGAGGCGATAGCGATGCATATTTGACCAAGGAAACAGTAATGCATGTTGGACCACGGCAACAGTAACATCCATGGTCGAGTAGGCAGAATCGCCATCTAGGGTAGATTTTGTTGTCCACCACAGTACCTAGAGGAAGGGCTAGTCACTCTGGACCTGACCTTCATCTAGTACCAACGGACAGCCCCTCTTGACGCTAGTGTAGGGGTTCATGGTGCGTCGAGGACCCTGTCCCACACGGCCTCTCCTATCGCCAGCACGCCATTAGGATGACTTGTGCCTCTATCCAAGGCCGTCAAGGAGAGGGATGCGACAAAGACCCTCACCGGAGGACATCTCGCAGAAGTGGACAAAGACGGCTACCAGTGAGAAAGCATCTGGTGGGCGAGAGCGTCTGGAAGTGGCCACTTCCAGCGCGCAAGAGGAGAACAAAGGCAACATTGTGAGGAGAGGTGCCGTCCTACACCACAAGGCCTCTTTTTATACCCATCTACGGCCTCAGGCAGCGCAACAAGCGCAGCGGTTGAGACGTCACCGCTGCACGCCGGGGGCCATTCGCCACCCTAATGATGCGCTGGACCGAGGTCCACCGGTCAGCCACTAAGGGTCGGTAGGATAACCCCTCAGAAACGTCCGGCGGTTCCTGAGGAGAGCTGTGCGACCGACCCATCGGTTGTCGCAGTGAATGACCCGGGGCGACTCCTCGAGCGCGCCGCCCTAGCGCTCGCTGATGACATATAGGGCTCAGGCCCACCGGACAGGTGAAGCGTCCCGAACCATAAGATCGAAACTAAACATGTAATATTATGCCAGAAACAGAGTTCGGTACATAATATTACAACACAAGTGGAACCACAATCATACAGAGCTTTGTTACAATGGCATACACTTCAGTACAACAATAATAAGGACTAACATAAGGATGACTAACGACATAAAAACATGGACGACTAGCTCATCCTCGTACATGGTTCCACGGTAACACCTTGGGTGCGGATGTGACCTTACTCGAAGTCCTCCAGGTTGAAGTCAGTGTCCTCTGAAGATATCAGCAACAGTTGAGTACAAAAGTACTCAGCAATCTCCACCTCGCCCTTTGGGAGGGGAATGAAACAAACATAGATGCAATGCATAACAATAAGAGTCATGCAACCTAATGTGACTAAATGCAACCAAATAACCCATCCAGAGACATATCTCACCTCATTCTCACAACAGGTGGCTTCCTAGTTGTTAGGTCCACACCATAACCTGTCCTATGCTGAGGACACGGCCATCCGAACGGATTCTACACTCTGTAGAGGTTGTACGTTGTACCCACACGCACGGACCATCAAAGGCAGCCAGTCATAACCGACACCCAGTCGAAACATCACCCAAACCAGTCGTCCCCAACCCAGTGTCATGACTTATCTCAATATCATCTCAATTTTCACTCATAAATGCATATCTCTCTCTATCCAGCGTGGATGACTATCGGGCAAGCCACCGGGGTTAGGTTAAGCCCCGCCCATACAGGGTCATGTGGTCGTATTGAAGAAAGTTAGGTGAGATGTCAAAATAACTTGGTCCTTAAGGCTCACCAGGGCAACCTCCATACTCAAACAACGAGCCTATCATCTTGATAGTACTCGCTGTAAGTCTACCACCACGATAGTGCTTACACCAACACTAACCCTTCTGCCCCAGTCTCAACTCATGCTCTCCCCAACCGTGCAACATAAACAGAGCAACATCATCATGCATAATCTCATCATATCAATATGCTGCAAAAGGAGAAACTGGTATGTTTACACTCTATCACTCGAATAACTCATGCTCAACAATGCAAAGGCCTAATCTACTGGCTGCAATGGATGAACCTCACATAGGAGCAATATGATCAAAAAGGGGGTGACGGAACTTGCATTCGCTACCGTCTGCAGCGTCGTGCTCTTGGTCACTTGGCTCCCCTTGGTTCTCTTCCGGCACTGGTTCTACACCGCGCACAAGCAAACATACAAACAAAGCAAATATACATCATTTAGACTTGCTTGTACTAACTACATTATGATATTAGATGATTTTTATAAGACAAATCAGATTAAGTGATCTTTGTGTGTGGGTGAGATTTTATCTAAGGCCAATCAAGGGGTTGCTTAGGGTTGGGCTCAAATCAGTGAGAGTAAACGGGGGAAGGCTGGCCATAGAGTAAGAAATCGAACGCCGAGGCTATGGCTCACTCGATTAAGCTGCCGATTTGGGTAGGGGATATAGGAAGTAGAGCAAATTCATGGAAGGGCGGCCATGCCATGGGGTGGTCGCGGCCAAACCCGAGGAGAGGGAGAAGGGGGATGACTCGGTGAGAAGAGTGGAGGTTGGGGTGCTCACCTTGGTCGTGGCTTGGCGGGGCTCAGCGGGGAGGGTTCCTCATCGGAGATCGATGTTGGGGGAAGATGCGAACACCGGTGCTCAATGGGGCGGGGGAGAAAGTGAGCTCCCGAACCCCTTTTATAGATGAAGGGGGGAAGGGAAAGAGATGGAGGAAGGAGAGGTAGGTGAGGTGTAATTAATGCAGGTTTTGGGAGCTTCTCGTGGAGTTGATAAGGATGGGGGAGAAAGAGATATGTGAGGGGTGGTTCCAGAAGCTTCTCGTGGAATGGATAAGGATGAAGGAGGAATGGGTATTTGGAGGGGTGATTCCGGAAGCTTCTCGTGAAATGGATAAGGATGGAGGAGGAAGGGGTATGTGGGGGGGTGATTCTGGAAGCTTCTCGTGGAATGGATAAGAATAAAGGAGGAAGGGGTATGTGGGGGTGATTCCGGAAGCTTCTCGTGGAATGGATAAGGATGAAGGAGGAAGTGGTATGTGGGGGTTGAATCCGGAAACTTCTCGTGAAATGGATCAGGGTAGATGAAGAAGGGGTATGGGAGGGGTGACTCCGGAAGCTCCTCGTGAAATAGATAAGGATGGGGGAGGAAGAGGTGGGTGATGTGTGGTTCTAGAAGCTTCTCGTAGAATGGATGAGGATGGGGGAGGTAGAGGGGTGGCTGCACCAGTTTCGATGAAAGGCATATCTGAAATCGGTCAAGAGTGTGCGTAATTTGTCTGGTGGTTAATTCTATAACTCTGATTTATTAGCTTTACGAAAAATGAGGCGTCACAGACCTACCCCACTTAAGATGAATCTCGTCCTCGAGATTTGAGTGGTCTGCAAAGAGATGGGGGAGCTCTGTCCGCAATGCATCTTCTCTTTCCCAAGTAGCTTTGGCCTCCGAGTGTCCGCTCCACTGGACCCGACAAAGTGTGATGGTGTTTCTTCGTGTTCTTTGGGTCACTGTTTCCAAGATCTTTACTGGCACCTCCTAGTAGCGCAGATCATCTTTCAGGTCTAGGGTTTCTTGTGCCACCTGTTCCTCGGGAACCCATATGCATTTTCTTAGCTGTGACACGTGTAAGACATTGTGCACGCCTGACATTTCTCCGGGTAGCTGAATCTCATACGCTACTGATCCTACCCCTTTTTAGGACTGAGAAAGGGTCGATGTACCGTGGTGCCAACTTTCCACGTCCTTGGAATCTGCACGTACCACGGATAGGAGATACTTTAAGGTACACATGATCTCCAGCTTGGAAACTAAGTTCACGCCTCCTCTTATCTATGTAGCTTTTTTGATGTAATTGGGCGGCTTTTAGATTCGCTCAAATCTCCGCTACCTTGTACTCTGCTGCCAAGATTAAGTCTGGTTGCTCCACAATACGGTCCCCAACTTCTGACCATATCAGCGGGGTTCGACACTTCCTTCCATAGAGAGCTTCATACGGTGACATTTTTATGTTGGCCTGATAACTGTTGTTGTATGAGAACTCGGCATACAGTAAACTGTCTTCCCAATCCTTGTCGTAGGTGAGAACAGCGGCCCTCAACATGTCTTCTAAGATTTGGTTGATCCTCTCTGTCTGACCATCCGTTTGAGGGTGATATGTTGAAATAAAGTCCAACTTGCTACCAAGTGCCTTTTGAAGACTCCTCCAAAACCTTGACGTAAACTGAGTACCTCGATCTGAGACTATCCTCAAGGTACTCCATGTAGTTTCACAATACGGTCTATGTACAACTTGGCCAGCTTACTCCCATTGTAGGTAGTGCGCACAGGAATAAAGTGTGCAACTTTAGTCAGACGGTTGACCACTACCCACACAGAGTCATTACCATTCTTGGTCCTTGGTAGGCCAGTGATGAAATCCATTCCTACCTCATCCCATTTCCAAACGGGAATCGGTAAGGGATGTAATAGGCCACTCGGCTTTTGATGCTTAGCTTTGACCCTTCTACACACATCACAATAAGCCACGAATTTGGCTATGTCACCCTTCATGCCAACCCACCAATATTTCTGCCTAATATTCACATACATCTTTGTGGCTCCAGGGTGGATAGAGTAGGCAGAGTTATGAGCTTCATCCATGATCATATTCCGATAGTGACCTTGTGAAGGCACACACAACCGTTTCTTTAACCACAATATTCCATCTCTATCAACTCTAAAGTTTGGTGCCTTGCCTTCACTGATTTGTTCCTTGATCTTCATTAACTTTTCATCCTCTAGTTGAGCCTTCTTAATCTGGTCACCCAGGACAGGGCGGACGCTAAGGTTGTAGTCGTAGGAGTGAGGTACAATACTTAGGTTCAACTTCATCATCTCTTCGCACAATTGTGGTACTTGAGTCACCAAGTGATGACAGTATGCTTTCCTACTGAGAGTGTCTGCCACAATATTTGCTTTACCCGGGTGGTAGTGGATCTCCACATCATAATCCTTAATTAGTTCCAACCATCTTCGTTGTCTTAGGTTCAGATCAAGCTAGGTAAAGATATACTTGATGCTCTTGTGGTTTGTGTAGATTTCAGACTTGTTATCAATTAGATAGTGTCTCCAAATCTTAAGAGCATGCACTACCGCAGCCAATTCCAAGTCGTGGCTTGGGTAGTTCTGCTCGTGCGGCCTTAACTGACGAGAGGCATAGGACACCACTCGACCTTCTTGCATTAACACACATCCTACGCCGTGTCTAGAAGCATCCCAATAAATAACAAAGCTCTTGTGAATATCTGGTGAGACTAAGACTCGGGCCGTGGTTAGTCTTCCCTTCAACTCACGAAAACTCCGCTCACATGCTTCAGTCCACACAAACTTCTTATCGTTTTTGAGTAGTTCCGTCATTGGTCGGGCTAGCTTGGAAAATCCTTCGATGAGCCTCCAATAATAACCAGCCATACCAAGAAAACTACGAATCTCCGAGACCGAAGTTGGTTGCTTCCAAGATGATACAACTTTGACCTTCTCTAGATCAACTGTAACTCTCTCGGCTGTCAGCACATGCCCAAGAAAACTAACTTTCTATAACCCAAACTCACATTTGTTGAACTTGGCAAAAAGTTGATGGCTCTTGAGGCAGTCCAGAACAACACGCAGGTGTTGCGCGTGCTCTGCTTCGCTTCGTGAATATAATAGAATGTCGCTGATGAAGACAATGAAAAAATTGTCCAACTCTTGCATGAACACCCGGTTCATTAGGTTTATAAAGTAGGCAGGGGCATTGGTTAATCCAAAAGACATCACTGTGAACTCGAACTGACCGTAGCGAGTCACAAATATTGTCTTAGGTATATCTTCTGGCTTAATCCTCACTTGATGATATCCAGACCTCAAGTCAATCTTTGAGAAAAACTTGGCCCCCTTTAGCTGGTCGAATAGATCATCTATTCATGGTAGAGGATATTTGTTCTTGATGGTCACCGCATTAAGAGCTCGGTAATATACACAGAGTCTCTTACTTCCATCCTTTTTCTCTACGAAGAGGACTGGTGCACCCCTTGGTGATGCACTAGGCCTTATGTACCCTTTCTCTTGCAACTCCTCTAATTGTTTCTTTAACTCGGCTAGTTCTGGCGCGGCCATTCTATAAGGCCTCTTGGCTATTGGGGCAGTTCCAAGAACTAGATCAATGGAGAACTCCACTTCTCTTTCTGGCGGCATAACTGGCAACTCCTCAGGGAACACATCAACATACTCTTTAATCACTGGCACTTCCAGAGGTGTTTCCGCCTTCAAGTGATTTACTACTGGCTCAGACAGGCTGGACTTGACATGACATGTGACAGTCTTCCCTTCATGGTTTGTCACTGTCACAGTCCTCTGTGCACAAGCTATACTCCCATTGCACTTGGCTAACCAATCCATACCGAGGATCACATCTATCCTATGGGAGTCAAGCACTACTAGATTAACCAAGAACTCTACCCCACTTAGGTTTAAAGGGATATTGTTAACTTCTAGGTGGCAAGGTATATAACCTCCCGGTGATTGAGTCATTAAGGGACTCCTAAGGGCTACCGTAGATATATCATGTGTATCTACGAAGTGTGATGATATAAAGAATGCGATGCACCATAATCAAATAGTACGGAAGCCAAAACTGACTGAACCAAGAAATCACCAAGTAGAACTCCTAGTGCTACATCTGCCTCTTCGACGTAGAGGTGGTTTACTGTGGCCTTTCCAAAGGAGTGTTGAGTCCTTAACGGTGCTCCACGGCTGCCTCCGGCTGGTTGCCTTGGTCCGTTAACTGAGTTGGAGATGACAGATGGTGCTGGCTTAACCTTGTAAGGGCAGTTAACAACGATATGCCCAGGCTCACGGCAGCTGAAACAGATCCTCTGGACACCAGTCTGATTGACCCCAGACTGCTAAGGACGGAATGAGCCATGTGATTTAGCAGGTTGTACCAGTTGCTTGAAGGTGGTGATTGGTGCTTTGTAGGATACACCACTATGAGCCATCTACCTAGAGTAAATAGGTTGTTGGGTCTTCTGCACAAGGTAGGTTGGTTGTTGGGTCCTCTGTACTGAATAAACAGGTTGATTAGTCCTCTGAAGTTTCACCTGCTGCAACCCCTTCTTGTTCTCAAATTTCCTTTTCTTCTCTCGTAGCTTATCCGCTATGTTCTTTTCTGTAGTGATGGCCTTGTTAACTAGGGTACTGAAATTTGGATAAACAGATGCTTCAAGAAATTTCCTAATTTCAGTGTTCAACCCACGCAGAAAGGCTTCTTGCTTCTTCTCTTCTATATCCACAGCGTCGGGGTCATAGCGGGATAACCCGGTAAACTTGTGTAGACACTCCGTCACCGTTAGACCCTTCTGTTTAAGGTTCATAAACTCTTCCCTCCTTAGCTTCACAATGCTACTTGGGACATGTTGCTCTCTAAACAACTTCACAAACTCATCCCATATCATGGTCCTGGCATGTGGATGCATCTCTCTGTAGCTGTGCCACCAAGCTAAGACAGATCCTCTCAGTTGTTGGACTGCAAGCAGAACCTTATCCTGCTCATTTGCATGCACAACCTCGAGTTTCATCTCAATCTCTCTTAGCCAGTTATCTATCTCAATAGGGTCCTCAGATCCAGAAAACTTGGGCGGGTTCATCATGTGAAGTCTGTGATCTGGTGATTATTTTGCGGCGTTGGCTGATGGTTGTTGAGACCATTGTTGTTCTGGGCAGCCAGGGTGTTCGCCAGTAACTCGAGGAGTCGAGTCTGGCGGTCCAGAATGGCGGTCAGGTCATAGTTAGGTGCTTGGGGATGTGGCCGGACAGGTGCACTCTCCGTTGTCTCATGCTCGTGAGGTGCAGGCGGAATCTCTCGTAGTCCTTGGTTCGCCTCGTGTCCATTAGTGGCTCGGCTCGAGCGGCGAGGCATCTGTGACAAGGCAATCGATGGGTTTAGATTTTCTTCCTATTATTATTATTATGGTGCTTCATAATTAGTTATGCTTACTGTCTTTTATTATTGTTATTATTTTTTCTATTTTACTATGTGTATCTAAATACACATATGTAGTTTTATACCACACAATTCACGCAAACATCAAACATTGCAAGCAACACACCAAGCATTTATTCATTCAGGCAAGTGGTACAAGATACATAGCGCATGCCTTCCCTGGGTCTGTTCCCTTAAGAGTCAGCCGAGACCTCTGTCTGGCTACTAGGTCTTACATCCTAATCTTCAAGGTATTCGTTGGTCCCGCGAGGTGAGGTCGGAGGGGTAGGTGGCACAGGCTCACAAATCCTCCTACGGGGGTTGGATAGGTGATATGCTGGAGTTCCTTCTAGGATCAGTGGCTCCGTCGTTGTACCTGCCTCACGGTCCTTCCGTTTGGCCCGCTCTACGAGGTAGACACCCCTAAGCAGTTGGTTGTGACAGTCAGCCTGCTCCCTAAGGTTCTCCTTGGCCAAGGCGACTCGACTTTCGGCGCTGGCAACCCGGGCTTCAGCCTGCGCTAGTGCTAGCTTAGCCTTTCGCCAGCGGGTCTCCAATGTCTCAGCACGCTGGATGAGGGTCTTCAGCGCTGGTTCAGCTGGTCGCACAAGTTATCCAGGCTCAATAAATAACCGGACATGGCGACAATGGTGGGGTCATCTTCGATCGACCCAAGGCCTTCCAAGTTGTGAATTCTCGCTATCCATGCGGGACGACTACGATCTAGTGGTGGGAAGTACTTTATGGGCGTGGAACCCAAATGTCAGTCGAACATGTGGCAGAGGTACTTTAGTGATTTGCGGGCCACCAATTGGCACGTATATTTCATGAGGCATCCGGTGGCGTAGACATTCCATGGCTTCATGTCCAGGAACCTCTCACTGGCGCTGATGTGCACAGTGACCTCGCAGCTTTCGGTGCCATGCTCCACGAACTCATGACCCACATACTCCAGACGGTCTGGAATACCGAGTCGCGCCATGGCGGCATAGAGCACCTTGTGGAAGCCATCTTCGTTGATGCAGAAGATGGTGATATGGTCGTCGGCCATCTCGCTTAGAACAGGGCACAAGGATTAGATGAGAGCAAAACCTATCACCAAGGCTCTATGGTCCAGGTTTCCTACAGGCCAACTATTTTACGGTCTCCTACGGTCACTCAAGTACTAGGGTACGCATCCTACAGCCAAGTATGGCTCTGATACCACTTGAAGCGTCCCGACCCACAAGATTGGAACTAAACATGTAATATTATGCCAAAAACAGAGTTCGGTACATAATATTACAACACAAGTGGAACCACAACCATATAGAGGTTTGTTACAACGGCATACACTATAGTATGACAATAATAAGTACTAACATAAGGATGACTAACGACATAAAAAATATGGGCGACTAGCTCCTCCTCGTACGTGGTTCCATGGTAACACCTTGGGTGTGGATGCAACCCTACTCGAAGTCCTCCGGGTCGAAGTCAGGGTCCTCTGAAGATATCAACAACAGTTGAGTACAAAAGTACTCAGCAAGCTCCACCTCGCCCTCTGGGAGAGGAATGAAACAAACATAGATGCAATGCATAACAATAACAGTGATACTACCGAATGCGACTAAATGCAACTAAATAACCCATCCAGAGACATATCTCACCTCATTCTCACAACAGGTGACTTCCTAGTTGTTAGGACCACACCATAACCTGTCCTATGCCGAGGACACGGCCATCCGGACGGATTCTGCACTCTGCAGAGGTTGTACGCTGTACCCACACGCACGGACCGTCAAAGACAGCCCGTCATAACCGACACCTAGTCGAAACATCACCCAGACTAGTCATCCCCAACCCAATGTCATGACTTATCTCAATATCATCTCAATTTTCAATCATAAATGCATATCTCTCTCTATCCACCATGGACGACTGTCGAGCTAGCCACCGGGGTTAGGCTAAGTCCCGCCCATATAGGGTCATGTGGTTGTACTGAAGAAAGTTAGGTGAGATGTCAAAACAACTCGGTCCTTAAGGATCACCAGGGCAGCCTCCATACTCAAACCACGAGCTTATCATCTTGATAGTACTCGCTATAAGTCTACCACCACGTTAGTGCTTACACCAACACTAACCCTTCTGCCACAGTCTCAACTCATGCTCTCCCCAACCGTGCAACATAAATAGGGCAACATCATCATGTATAATCTCATCATATCAATATGCTGCGAAAGGAGAAACTAGTATGTTTACACTCTATCACTCGAATAACACATGCTCAACAATGGAAAGGCCTAATCTACTAGCCGCAATGGATGAACCTCACATAGGAGGAATATGATTAAAAAGGGAGTGATGGAACTTGCCTTCGCTACCGCCTGCAGCGTCGTGCTCTTGGTCACTTGGCTACCCTGGGTTCTCCTCCGGCACTGGTTCTACACCGCGTACAAGCAAACATACAAATAAAGCAAATATACATCATTCAGACTTGCTTGCACTAACTATATTATGATATTAGATGATTTTTATAAGATGAATCGGATTAAGTGATCTTTGTGTGTGGGTGAGATCTGGTCTAAGGCCAATCAAGGAGTTGCTTAGGGTTGGGCTCAAATCAGCGAGAGTAAACGGGGGAAGGCTGACCATAGAGTAAGAAATCGAACGCCGAGGCTATGGCTCACTCGATTAAGCTGGCGATTTTGGGTAGGGTATATAGGAAGTAGAGCAACTTCATGGAAGGGTGGCCATGCCGCGGGGTGGTCGCGACCAAACCCGAGGAGAGGGAGAAGGGGGATGACTCAGGGAGAAGAGTGGAGGTTGGGGTGCTCACCTTGCCCGTGGCTTGGCAGGGCTCGGCGGGGAGGGTTCCTCGTTAGAGATCGATGTTGGGGGAAGACGCAAACGACGGTGCTCAATGGGGCGGAGGAGAAAGTGAGCTCCCGAGCCCCTTTTATAGATGAAGGGGGGGAAGGGATAGGGATGGAGGAAGGAGAGGTAGGTGAGGTGTAATTAATGGTTCGGGAGCTTCTCATGGAGTGGATAAGGAAGGGAGGAAGAGATGTGTGAGGGGTGGTTCCGGAAGCTTCTCGTGGAATAGATAAGGATAAAGGAGGAAGGGGTATATGGGGGGTGATTTCGGAAGCTTCTCATGGAATGGATAAGGATGAAGGAGGAAGGGGTATGTGGGGGGTGATTCCAGAAGCTTATCGTGAAACGGATAAGGATAGAGGAAGAAGGGGTATGGGAGGGGTGACTCCAGAAGTTCCTCGTGAAATGGATAAGGATGGGGGAGGAAGAGGTGGGTGATATGTGGTTCTAGAAGCTTCTCGTAGAATGGATGAGGATGGGGGAGGAAGAGGGAAAAAGGCTTTGCCTTTAGGCAAAGGTAGAGGGGTGGTTGCACGAGTTTCGATGAAAGGCATATCTGAAATCGGCCAAGGGTGTGCGTAATTTGTCTGGTGGTTAATTCTATAACCTTGATTTATTAGCTTTACAAAAAATGAGGCGTTACAACAGGCATTGGCGGGACAGGCGAGTAAAACTCGGGAACGTTCGGCGGTTCCCGAGGGAGCATCGCAGTACCCCATCGGTTCACAGGCGGTCGCAGTAATTGCCCCGAGGCAACCCCGCGACTGTCACGCTGTGACCGATCAAGTCAGAGTGGGCACGACGATCCGCTGCCGCTTTGACTGGGTGCACCTACTACACTGAGGGCAAGCAACCTATTCGTCTCCGAGGTACGGTCGCTCGCCCACTACGCAAAAATGTCGCCACCACTTCGATTCCCAAAATCACAAGTCCAAAACCACCACGCGGGAAAGATAGGGGCCCCACCTACGGGCTCAATACCTCCCCCGAGATGGGCCCGGGGGCCACTGTCGGTACCCTGTGAACCTGGTACCCCCACGTAGTGGATAAAAAAACAACCTGGGCCCCACCTTCCCGTCTTAGGCGGGCCCCAGCGTGAGCCACGTGCCCCGGGCCCGATGGGCAGTCCCTGGGTTGCCACGTGTCTTTAGGCCCTGAGCCTGACTACCGACTGAAGGTGGCTCGGGATCCGCCACGTGTCCAGTGGTGTCAGACCCCATCTTCCGCCAAGGAGGGCTCCGGCGCTGCTACGCGTCCGGAACCTCCGAGTCACACCCTCCGCCAGAGAGAGCTCCGGAGGTGCCACGTGCCCTGTGGCTCCGGGTCCGACCTCCAGCATGGGAGGGCTCCGGTGCTGTCATGGGCAAGGACTCCGGGTATACCTTCCCCCCGAGGGAAGGCCCCAGATGTGCCACGAGTCCCGCGGCCCCGGACCCAACCTCCAGCACGGGAGGGATCCGGTGCTCTGCCACGTGCCCAACAACTCTGAACCGCCCTCTACGCTGCAAGACAACTCTGATGGAGACGCGTGTCCCGGGGGCCACCCACCCGGACGTCACTCCGACGAGCAACGGGCAGACGGCCAAGGAGTAAAGAGTAAGGTACGCTGTGAGGCCGAGCATTCAAGGCTCGCGCCTTCCCCAGAAGCATGGTGTATGACGCACACCTCCGTTAGGGTGATTTGAACATATCAAACAAAAGGCTGATGAAACATGATATGTAACGGGATAATAAGACGGAAAATAATATGAAGATAAATAGAGGAAGATGATATTTATAATGTGATATCCAAAAAAGTGTTCCTCCTCGCCTAAGACATATATTGCCGACCCCATACATGCTTTACTACCTTAGAAAACGTGCACGTGAAGCTTGTAAAAAAATTAATGGGAAACAAAACTCAGATTTCCACCGGAATCGGGGAAAAAAATCGAGCCGATCCAAGCAAAGCAAGGTCTCCGTTTGGGTTGTTTTCAACGGAACAGTAGTGAATACAGATCGATCAAACATTCCAGCTACCACTGGCGCACTCCCCGGCAGATCGGTTCTAAGTTCTGACAAGGAAAATGTCCAAATGGGTTTTTCAACTGTGCCATCTGGCGGAATAATAGGGGCAGGACAGGGCGTGGCCAATGATCTCGGTCGATGCGACGAGATGAGAATGAAGTTCGGCAAAGCAACCAATTGCCGCGCTCCCGTGGATCGATCGCATTTCGCATTATGGGCGACAGGGCGTGGACGATTGCAGCGAAGGCGTTGTAGTGACGCGCAGACGTGAGCTGGATCTCACTCACAACGTGTGTGTGTCCGGCTAGCAGGTTGACGTGGCTGGTGGCCCATCTCCTAGCACTGGGGAAGAAGATGGGGGCAGAAAAAGCACCGGATACCCCCCCCCCCATTTTGCAAGAAGGGCAACATGTAACTGTGATGACCCTTTTTGCAAGACAATCGTCTAAGCTGTGGATTAGACGGCCAAAAAAACTGTTCACGAAACTGGAAAAAGAAAAAGTTGTGGATGCACGCGCTGGAGCTTTAGTGAACCGTGCGGTTCTTTTGCCCGCACGGCCGCGGGTCTCCGGCCGGCAGAAGGATGATGTCGTTGAACGACGCCGGAGAACGGCCGCGGGGCCGGGAGGACGGAACAGAACACAGGGCCCTGCGCTGCAGCGTTATCATGCGTACGGGCAGGAGTGATTGCGTTGGGCGCCGTGACAAAACGCCGCGGCGATAATGGTGTCGCCGTACTTCGGCTGGCCTCGACCGGCCTCCTCCTTGGATGGATTCAGGCCCCGCGGTGATGCGTGGCGTGGGCCGCGTGCGCTCGGAAAAGCTTCCGCGGATGCCCGGATGGTATGAATCTGCTTGTGAGATTGTCGCCATGATCGGGTCGCAGAGCTGGTTTAAAGATCGATGCATTCCTCCGTTCGATTCCAGAACTGATACGCTGGTGTAGCCGCCTGAACCATGCTTGCTTGTTGACGACTGGCAAGCATTGTAAACAAGCTAAGCAAGCGTTATAGCCGTTGGAGCCAGAACTGTATTTGTTTGTGAAGACGAGACGACCGGCGTGAGAACAGATCGACGATGGATTAGATAAGAGAACTGTTGATCTTTTTTTTAGAAAATAAGAGAACTGTTGATGATTGAACAGATGCGCCGCTTGAATAATTGCAAGCTTTCCCCGTCTTTTCCCAATCATGTTTGTTTGTTTGGAGATTTTTTTCCCTTGGCAAATCCAAACTGGTCAAGCATGGAAGCTACCACTGGAGCACACTGATAACTATAGACACTGAAAATTCTGTTTGTTGGGTGTGCAGGGCGTACTGATATTCTATTTCTGTTGGCAAATAATGTCTTGTGCTGTGCATAGGAAAATCGTCATGCCATAACGGGTGCAAAAGCTATATAAAATCAGGCTAAATCCATGATATGGGTAAGCATGCTACAGAAGCGTGCAGGGCATGAGGAATTTGTCGCATGCGCAGCCTCGTTCATCTACGACATAATACTGGCCCATGTCGGCTCCATGATCATGCACGAGCCGAATACGGACGTACCGGGGACACATATGCGTTTGCAGTATGAATACAGTTTACTATCGCAACGCAGCTTATCTTGTGACCAGGTCCTCGTTCATTCCAAAACGGAAAAGAAAAGGCGCGGACGACGATCCCGCGTCGTATGATACGATACCTCTATGTACTAGCTGCTACTGCTAGTTAGGCCCGATAGGCAGACACAAAAACTGCATGCAGATCGACTGGCTGACATGAAAGGTTATTAAGCATGTGATGCGGCCAAAAACTACTGAATGTAAAGGCAAAATCTGCCGATCCTTGAATTTAATTTCCATCAGAGAGAGAGAGACAACTGATCCATAGTTATTTCCTGCAACAACGTGCCAAATACGGGAGCCAGATAATCATTCTCGCTCTCTCTGCGACGAAGTTATGCCACAAGATCCCTTTTCAGGGAAATAAATTCACTCCATCACGAAGTTACGCGACTGATCAGTTCAGAGACCCGAGAGACTACCACCAGCTGCACGGCCAATCAATCCGGGCAGCCTCCCGTTCAAAACCCCCATCATCAAACGATCCCAAGGCCATCATGGCGTGCTGCGTGCACAGTGCGCGGCACAGTCGACTGTATTGTACTCCAACTCAGTCATCCCCAAGTCGACAGCGAACACAAACATCCCGGTCAGTGCATGCCGTCCCTCAAAACCGTGACCTACCTAACCAGCAGCAGCAGCAGCAGCCCTGCACGCCCTGCCGCGCCTCACTCCGGCCATGGCCTGATCGATGCACGGCCCCATCCGGCCACTGCACAAGCTGATGAAAATTAGGTAAAGAGGTGGGAGGTAGTGATAGGGGAGCAGTCGTCTCGTAGCTAGCCGCAGCAGCAACAGCTGCTCCCGGCCGACCGCCTGCGCCCTGCGCGCAGCACCCGGGCAAAAAGAGAGACAGCGACGCATATCTTTTAGGAGCGGAGCCGAACGGCTACGACGAGGAAAAGCAGAGGTCAGCAGCCCCACAGCCGAGCGCCGAGCGCCGGCCGGCTGCGGCGGGCGCGCACTACTAGCAAAAGCAGTGACGCGTACGTACGTACGTACGTGCGTGCTCGCTCAACGACGCAGACAAACAGCGCGTCTTTCCGGCCGGCCTTCCAAAAGGAGAGAAACGGCCGACCGATAAGCCGTGCCAGAGAGACCGGCCTCAAAGAACGCCAAAAAACGCGACGCTACTTTATAATCCTACACGAATCTATATGAGCTACCTCTCTGTCTCTCCGAAATCTCAAAAGAAGATACGTGAAAAATACGCGTGCATATACAGCCCCGTTTCTGGTGGTGACGATGATGATGGCGGCCGCGCCATGACCGCGTGCGCGCTGTGCTCCAGGCCGTCCCCAGCTTTTGCCGCTCCTCGCTTTGGACGGCCGGCCGGACGGTCGCTGGTGTGCACGCCTCGTGTCCGTGCGCGCGCTCGTCTTAATTTGTGCTCTGCTGCCGCGTAGAGGATGAGATCGATGAGCAGGAGATGTGTGGCGCTGGAGGCGACGCCGCGTGCAAGAGAGATGGAACGGAATATTTCTTTTTGGGTCGCGCCAACGCTGGAAGCAGCCTGCCGCAACCTCCAAGCGGGTTGGTGTCACACCCGATCGAACGGTCATTTCAGGATCGCGCGGGTTAGCAGCCGGCCGTGTTGCATTCACGATTTGTTGGGACGATGGTCATCACGGTGCAGCTATTTGCGCACAGCTCTACTACTACAACCATGGGAAAAAAGCCGAAGCTACGATTTGAAGTGCGTTGTAAATGCTACGATATGTTTGATGTATATGAGGCTGTATAACAAACATATCCACTGCACATATGCAACAAGATGTTCCAGATTTATTGGATGTTTTTTTTCATAAATGACCGAATTTTTTCGCACTTTTTTCTGATTTATATGGAGATTTATGCATACACGCTCAACAATTTGGTTAGTGGTTTGGTCAAGTAACAAACTCAATTTTCCTTGCAAGCTCGCTATGCAGAGCAAGGATCCCCTTGCCCGTCCAGGGGAGCCGGTTCGGCGCTCAGCACCGGCAAGTTTTTGCTCATTCACATATGTCACTCGCAGTGAAGCACATGTTGCTCCAAGCTTTACGTCAAATTACATTTTCAAACGCTAGATCGAGCTATCCCGCGTAAAACAAATTATGAAGCCACACAAATCTACTGCGCACCAGCCAAATCAGGCACTCAACTATTTTCATTGAATCAAAGTTACACCGTTAAATCCGATCTCAAATGACGGCCCATATGGATCTCGTGTGTCACAGGTCAAGGTTTATCTCTTTCCAAAACGAGATTGCAATGATCAAAATGAGATTCTCCCATCTAATCAAGCTCTTTTAGTTAAGGCCTTTGCAATCATAGATTGGGTTCTCAAACTGCGATCTGCGAATTTAGGGAACTAAAGAAGGAAGGGCAAAGAGGACGATAGAAGAGAAAAAACGATGACTATGGACAAAACAATGAGACAAAGCTTTCATCGCTTTGCCAGAAGACGGGTGAGGCTTTGGTGGCTTGGCGCTTTGCTCCAATGGGTAGGATGAGGATTATTCCGGCAAATCTAGAAGAGTAGCAGGTGTGACAATAATTCCTCGAGGATGAGGAAGGTGGACGGAAGGGGAGAGAATATGGGTTATAAGGGGCCGCGAGTTGTAATCAAGGGTTAGTACGAGCAACCAATCACCAACACTTCTCTCATGTGATGAAATCGGCTAATAAAAGTTTTTCTTTTTCTCATGTGTTCGCTTTTATGAAAATCATGATATTTGAGAACCTGTATAAGATGAATTGGGTAGTGAATTTGCTATCAACTAGCCAGCTAAGGTTGGCATTGATTCCAAGGTGGGCAAATCTCCCACTAGTCCAGGTTTTTTTAAAAAAGTCACGATATTTCAATGTTGCAATATACAATGCTAACCAACAAAATGGTTGAATTGACCGACCTTTGCAGGGTCACAGTTGGGTGTGTCCTGCACAGTCACAGCGTGCATTGTGACAAATGTGAACAGCCTTCAGTTCGTTAGCAAAGGCAACTAAAAAAACAAACTGAAAGCATGTAGTGGTAGGACGGGGCAGTAAGATCGAGACGGAGACGAAACCAAAGCAAAGGCAAAAGTCGCCCACACCCACTGCGCCCCCACAGAGGTATCCATGTTAGGTGATAAATATTAGATAAGCGTCGGCATGTACTTTCTTCGTTTCGAATTATTTAACGTTTATTATTTTAAAATTAAACTAACTAACGTCAAATAATTCGAAACAGAACGAGTATATATCTATGTGTTGGTCAGATGTAATCCTGAGTTTGTTGTAAATCTCGACGTGTTATCACGTTTCTAACTAACCCTCATCGAGGTGTACGCTTTACAATGGAGAGTGTGCGGCACCAGGAGGTGTACGCTTTATCCAGCTTTCACAACCATTCCCTCCCCATCGGTCCGGCAAAAAGCGAAGCAAGGCAGAGCATATTGCTCCATCGGTCTCGCCAAAAGAGCAGTAGAACTGGGGATCGAGGGGGCGCACAGACGCAGCCACAGCACGAGGAAAGCGAGCCTCCCCTTTCTCTCGCTCAAAAGAATAGATCACCCTCGCTCTCATAGCCACACTTGGAATTGGATCCTTACTGCTCCTCACAAATTCACATAGCCATAGCCTACTAGTCTCTTAGATATAGCTAGCTACCGGTTCCTCTACTGCCACTACTATCCTGCCATTAAAACCCCCATGCTTGTTACCACGGAGAGCTTGAGCATGCACGCACCTTATGTTGCCTCCTCGCCGTCGCAGTAGCTTACATGGATACGTTGTTTAGGTTGGTTAGCCTCCAAGCCTCCGAGCAGCAGCAGCAGTCGGCGTCCTACAACTCGAGGAGCACCACGTCGAGCGGCTCCAGATCATCGTCGCACCAGACCAACGCCTCCTACAACTACTACTACCACAGCACCAGCAGCGGCGGCGGCGGGCAGTATTACTACGGCCAGCAGCAGCACCACCACCACCACCACCAGCAGCAGTACTACCTGGAGCCGTACCAAGAAGAATGCGGCAACGCCCACCACCTTTACATGGATGAAGACTTCTCCTCCTCGTCTTCGTCCAGGCAGCACTTCCACTCGCACAGCGCGACGGTGCACCAGCCGACGTCGTCCGCGGCCACGCCCACGGCGGCGCCGACGCCCCCGCTGTCCACGACGTCGTCCACGGCCGCGGGTGCGGCGCACGCGCGTTGGGAGGCGGCCGACCTGTCGTACCCGCCGGACCTCAACCTCGACTTCTCCTCCCCGGCGTCGTCGTCCGGCGGTGGCGGCGGCGTGTCGTCAGCGGCCGGAGGCGGCGGCGGGGGGAGGTGGGGGAGCCAGCTGCTGCTGGAGTGCGCGCGCGCCGTGGCCGCGCGCGACAGCCAGCGCGTGCAGCAGCTGATGTGGATGCTCAACGAGCTGGCGTCGCCGTACGGCGACCTGGAGCAGAAGCTGGCGTCCTACTTCCTGCAGGGCCTGTTCGCGCGGCTCACGGCGTCCGGGCCCCGCACGCTGCGCACGCTCGCGGCGGCGTCCGACCGGAACACGTCGTTCGACTCGACCCGGCGCACGGCGCTGCGGTTCCAGGAGCTCAGCCCATGGTCCTCGTTCGGCCACGTGGCGGCGAACGGGGCCATCCTGGAGTCCTTCCTGGAGGCGGCCGCCGCGGCCTCGCCGTCGGAGCCACAGCGGTTCCACATCCTCGACCTGAGCAACACGTTCTGCACGCAGTGGCCCACGCTGCTGGAGGCGCTCGCCACGCGGTCCGCGGACGACACGCCGCACCTGTCCATCACCACCGTGGTGGTGTCCGCCGCGCCGTCCGCGCCAGTGCAGCGCGTGATGCGGGAGATTGGGCAGAGGATGGAGAGGTTTGCGCGGCTCATGGGCGTGCCCTTCAGCTTCCGCGCGGTCCACCACGCCGGGGACCTCGCGGAGCTGGACCTCGACGCGCTCGATCTCCGCGACGGCACCGCGCTCGCCGTCAACTGCGTCAACTCCCTGCGCGGCGTTGTACCGGCGAGCGGCGCGCGCCGGAGGGACGTCTTCGCCGCATCGCTCCGCCGCATCGACCCGCGGGTCGTCACCGTCGTCGAGGAGGAGGCCGATCTCGTGGCTTCCGACGGCGCGTCGTCGGAGGAAGGCGGCGGCGACTCAGACGCAACGTTCTTGAAGGTGTTCAGCGAGGGGTTACGGTTCTTCTCGGCCTACATGGACTCGCTCGAGGAGAGCTTCCCGAAGACCAGCAACGAGAGGCTGGCATTGGAGCGGGGAGCAGGACACGCCATTGTTGACCTGGTCTCGTGCCCGGCGTCGGAGTCCATGGAGCGGCGGGAAACGGCGGCCTCTTGGGCGCGTCGCATGCGGTCGGCCGGGTTCTCCCCGATGACGTTCAGCGAGGACGTCGCCGACGACGTGCGGTCGCTGCTGCGCCGGTACCGGGAGGGCTGGTCGATGCGCGAGGCCAGCCTAGACGATTCGCCCGCCGGAGCTGGCGTGTTCCTCGCGTGGAAGGAGCAGCCTCTCGTGTGGGCGAGCGCGTGGAGGCCATGACGACTATAGAGATCATTCAAGCTCATCGACGGAAATGCAATATCGGTGAGTTATACGTGGATCGGCAGGAGCAATGGAGAGAAGAAAAGACGCCATGCCCAGCCACGTTGATGCATCCATGCACTGGATCTCACACGGCACGTGCATGTGTGTATGGCTAGCTTTCTCTCTCTCTCATTCTTGATCAGCGTCCTAAAATTGATGGCTCATGAATGTAGGGTTTTGGAGCAGCGTAAGCGTAGCGAGCTAGAGGAATTGCTCACGTACGTAAACATTGGTTGCATTGCAGCAAGGCGGTTGAGAGAATCGGAGGTGTGGTAGTTTTTAGGTTTTTAAGAATTTCATGGGTTCTCTTAAATCATCAGTCGTCACAAGGTCTTGGCGTGATAGTTATGATTTATTTGGTTGCTTCTCTTTTTTGTTAATCGTCCGTTTTGTCTTGTAAGGTTAACAACTTTTCGTTCTTTTGGAGGGATTTTACGTGCATGCTTTTGTCATACGGCATCTCTATGTATGTAGCTACATTAGGTGATTGAAAAGATTGATGTTTGCATAATGGTTACTTGTCTTCTTGATGGGATTGGAGGATGTTAGGACAACAGACATTTGCACGGCATGCTACTTTTAGTTACCAGTACTAGCATTAAACAGGAAAGCACTAAAGCAACACCCTGAGCTAGCATATTTTTTTTGCCCGTGCTTGATTGTTTACTGCCCCCTTTATTTTCTACCGCATTATATCTTCACCGCTAGTACCGGATTTGCACTATATTCCCCTCAAATGTCAATAATAAGGCCGTTTTAATCTGGTCAGAGGAGCTCAAGTCATACATTTTACCTGACCCACAAGAGTATGACTGGGTCTACATTCACAGGATCTGCATGAGATCAGGTATGTTACTAAGAAAAAACCCACGATTTAAATGAAATTCTAGCTAGGCAATGACCTCCATGTCCAAATAGACCTGAACCTTCAGTATTCCACCACACATATATATTTTTTTATTAAGTTAGCGCAACAAACGGAGGCATCATACGGCTTCAGTTGATGAGCTAGGATAACATGAATTTTTTTTAACATCTAACGTACAAATAAATGGAGCAGCTAATAGTTTGGCGTCCGCATCGTCCAGTAGTCCAAGAAGCCGTTCGGTGTGTCTACTGCAAGCTAGTAGGACCTTTTGAAACCTTTTGGAAATGAACGGCCGGCCTGTCGTTGACCCATCGATTAGCCTCCACCAATTTCTTAGTGACTTATTTACCTAAACCTTGACGCTCCGTGTAGGACAACGATCTGGACTTGTTAGGAGCTTGCATTCCCTTTGCGACCATTATATTATCGAGACATTAACGGGTGCTGATAGAGGATTAGGTGATGATGTGTGACATCATGAGCTCAGAGGCATATATTATATATCGAAAAAAATACCATTCCTTGTGTAGCCTTCTTCCCCTGTCGTTTCCACCTAGATCAATTACTACCGAATTTTTCAATCATTTGACGCGCACGTCTCCTTGCCGCCGTCGACGTTTTGCACTGATTTTTCCTGTCGAACTTTGCCTGTTTTACCATCATCTATCGAGTGGCTACGTGCTAAAGCTAGAGGAAACGCAGACTGTGGTTAAAAATCCATTAGTCAGAAATGTGTTGCACATCCAATGGACACACATGCGTAACAGAGCGCGATGCACATGATCATCGATCGATCTCTAGCTGCCGGTGCGAGTGGGTGGTGCCATCCACAATTAAACATGTTGACAACGCTCCAACCACACCCGCCAAACCCGACGACCCTGCAGCCGTACGCCTGCCGCGCGCCTGCCACACAGTAGTCCTCGGTGAGATTTCAGGTGCGGCGTACGTGACAAATTAAGCCGCCAGTCGCATGCAAAACGTACTACACGCACAACTGTGCCGCCCGCCCCATCATATCGTCGCGGGTAGAGTAGGCGACGTACGCCCGCCGCCGGCCAGGGCGGAATGGGCGCGTACGCTGTTGCAGGTCGGGTAGGAAACTGCGTGTAGCGCGGGCGCGGCACGGGGAAGATGACGATCGAGGGGAACGGCGGCGCCTCCTCGTGGAGGTGGCTATCCCATCCGCTGTTGCTGGCCGAGGATCAGCGGCGCGGAGGGGGGAGCGAATCTTGCGTCGGGGCGCCGCGGAATCTAAACAAAAACAAGGTGGTGGGCTGCTGCATGCATGCTTGGACCCGATCGATCGGCTTGCCGGCCGGACGGACGGCCAAATGGACGAACGGACGGACGGACGGGCGTGCGTCTAGTGGACTGGCCTGCGCCTCGACGACGCGCGTACGGGCCCCGCCCCACGATCGTGACGACGTGCTTTCCGCCAGCGAATCATTACGCTCACTCGTCCGCCCACCCCCCGAGGCCCCGACCCGATCCGCGGCGCTCGTCTTCGTCCGGCCGTCGTGTGCGCGGCGCCGTCGCTTTCGCCCCCTCCTCGCGGCAGGCCGGCCGGCCGGTCTGCGTTGGAAGCACGTGCCTTCCGCATCCGCACGCGCGTGTCTCGGGTCGAGCCAGATGTTATCTGCGATCTTGTGTGCGATTCGTGATGGTGACAATATATATCGATCTGACTAGTATCCGTACTGGTGTTCCTCCTGATTAACTGCCGTGGATTATTAATTAGGGTTATCTCTCCGACTAGAATGCAAACAGTCATTTGGTGCAATCATGCAAAAATTCCTTCTAAAACACACGATCTACATCCTGTGGTGATTGTGGATGGCATTTTGTTGATCATATACTCTCTCCGTTTTTGAATTATTTGATGTGGTTAGTTTAATTTTAAACTAACTAACGTCAAATAATTCAAAATAGAGGAAGTATCACGCACCCAAAGACACGTTTTGTGCCACTAATAATTTTAAAGGATCGGACAAGAGTAGTCACACAGTTAGCAGCAGTTGCCGTTTGTGCCGCCGGTCGAATTGATCAACCGGGTCTTCGCTAATTTTATGTTTCAGGTTGTTTTTATTTAAACTCGGCTAGCTGACTGGGAGCGTTTGATGGGGACCCTGAGTCCCTGATAGAGATGTGCACGGATTATTACTGTCAACTTGACGCATCAGAAAGCTAGCTTTGTGCTTTCATGGACGTGGGTCAAACTAGGCCATGAGCCGCGCGAACATTCAATCCGATTCTGCGCAAACCATGATACCGGCGGTCCCGTCGCAGCCTTTGTCAAATTGAATAGCTGGGCGTGCATACCTTTGGTTGTACCCGAGGAGAAAAACGCTGCACTGCCAGGCTTGCCTAGCAGCAGATTTTGCTACTCTTTTCAGCAAACACGAATTCTGATGGCTTGCTCCACAGACTATGATCATTTTTCTTTACTTTTTTCTCAAGTAATCAACTGTCCAATCCAAGTGCTTTTAAACTAGGGTAAATAGAATCCTTTCTTGATCCATGGTGGTATATACGTTCAATCAAACTTCAGAGAAATTGTAGCAGACATAACTAGCACTGATTATGTTCATTATTTGCAGGGAAAAGTTGACAGAAAGAGAGAGAAAGGCAGAATGGTCCATGTACATCGTCTCCACTACGAGAGGTCAGAGGTTGCTCCTTGGTGCTTCCTCGAGGTGGATGGCCGGCCGCACGCGAGCGTGCATACAATGTCTTGGACCAAAAGGGGAGCGAGGAACATATAGTGGGAGCTCCTTTTTAGGTGGTGGTGGTGTGGCCATTGAGAGAGAGAGAGAGAGAGAGAGATGGCCGCTCCTCTATCTCTGCTGTCCCAAGAGGCCCTTTGCACAGGCCTTCTTTTTCGGCATGGGGTTATTACTAGTTTTCTCTGAACTTCCCTCGTTGCGTGCATCGGTGCATGCCATGTGTGTTTGATGCCGCAGAAGTAACTATTACATTATGTTGTTGTTCGCAGAGCCTACCCCTGCCTGACGTGCTGCAGGTCATGTGCCCGTCCGTTCTAAAATGCTCATATAGTTTTCTTAAGTTTGGAAACTAGGTTAATCTTGTACTTAGGGAGATAAGCTTGTTTTGACTCGCCGTTGGTTGAAGCCTTGAAAGCAGAGCGCGCTCCATGGAGCCTGTGAGGAAGACAATGATTCACGTAGGCTATACAAAGAACGATGAGCTACTGCGCGCTCCCTCTCTTTGGAAGTTACGTTCCCTAGCCATACGCATCAGCATCGTCGGGCAGGCACATCGTGATTCGTCACATGGATCCAGATATCATATACTCCATCACTTTCCATGTGATACTATTGCGCCCATGTATCATTAGCATCGCGACGAAGAAATAAGCACTTGTTTAGGTCCACGCATCATGGCGTGGCCCAGACACCCAGGGAAGAAGTGCTCGCTCGCCTTCAAAAGCTGCGTATGGTGGTGCTGCCTGCATGCATGCATGCGATGCGAGGCCTTTTTGTCAGCGCACTGACCTCAGAAAGACCGACATCCACGCAGGCACGAAAACACATGCGGTGGCGCGCGGCCGTGGCAGCGTGTCCCCAGCACCGCTGCTGCTGCCCATAAGGCCATAACGCATCGCCATGGCCACATCCATGGCTCGTTCATCGAGTGCAAGCACCTAGCTACTCCTACCTTTTCCGGGGAAATGCATGCTAGCACCACGACGTTCTCGAATCATCCTTTGTTCAAGCACAGGCCACCAGTAGACATCAACAAGCGCTGCCTTATATCACAGTGATGTCGAATCCATGCGAGCACATAGCAAGCCGGCTTGCCGATAGCCCATTCACCGATCACCATCGCTGTACCGATAGGAGGAGGAGGAATTGTACGTGCTGACGAGGGGGCAAGCGTGACGAGAGGACGCTGTGCAAAAGCGTGGAGCGCGCACACCTTTGCCGCGCGCGCGCGCGGGGCCGGCCCTGGGTCTGCAGCAGAATGATTCCACGCGAAAGCAGCTAACTGCTCGCACCATTGGCACGTCGTGACCTCTCCCTTTCGAATCCCGATCGAGAATTCCGACTGTTAAGTACGCGAAGGACGTCACATCCTGAGGTCGATAGCTCAGGGTTTTTAGGGTACTGTGGTTCCTATCGGGTACAGCAGCACATGGATATGGATGCATATGCCACGCCGCGCGCGCCGATTTGGGATCTCATTTTGATGGAGTACGGCCGGGGGCTTTGGACAAAAGGGATTAATAATTTCTCTAGATTTTTTACCCCTGGGGCTAACTCGGTTCAAAAACTTGGGTAACGACTTGAGGATCCTCAAAACAAATCCAAATTCATTCTGAAAAAAATCACAGTTAAATATTCACCTCTTTTAACGCTAGAAAGACGGTGCACAAGTTGGGTTATAGTTGATGGATGATGATTAGTGTCGTCGGACCTGAATCTACTGGCTGAGAAAAGTGCTTGCATTTTTACAGCGGGGTGTTTGGATTGCTGCCCGTAGCAGCCCCTGCCAATGTTTTGGCTGTGTTGACCGCATGAGAGTAGGTAGTACGTTTGGATCGTCCCACACATCTGGGCTTCGGCAAGTCCAGGGCCCCACGCCCCCTATCATGTCCGATTTCACGACTGCGATACACAACGAAAACGGGCTCCCATAGAAAAACCCGGCTCGTTGTGGGTTTGGATGGGCTGACACAGGCACAGGGGAGGACCGAACGAGTCCTCGATGTTTAATGTTTTTGTTTTGGCGTTGCTGCTGTTTTGAACGGATACGGTGTCAGCACTGTGGGTGTAGACTGTGAGGCAGAGGCAACTCGTCATGCCTCCTCCGTCGGACGCGTCCGAGTGACTACACGCATGATTAACTGGAGGGACACGGACCACCGCGCACAGTGCACTGCACGTGCCACCCCCTGTACGGGCGGACGTTCCGGAAGCCAGACAGCGACGGAGGATTGTTTGGAGGAGCTGGTTTCCGGCACGGAATTATTTCGATCAATCTGGTACGCTCGATTCAGACGAGCAGTCCTTGGGAATTATCGGGCCAGTCGACTCTCGAAAGTAACAACAGGTTCATGCGTGCGATTGATGGGACCTTGCATTGGGGGCATCGCGCCAAGACGAGGAAGCAGAGGAGATCGTGTGAAGCCGCCGCAAGTCCTGGGACTCGGCCGTGCCCTGCTGGCCCGATCCGTCCCTTTCGTGCCGGGCAGCGGCGGCCCGCGGCAGCCCATCGTGCCGTGCCGACACAGTACATTGGCCTATAGCCGGGCCACCTTCTTTATGGCGCAGATTTAGCGGAGGTAGAGGTTAGTAGTAAGTAGCTCGTTGCCAACATCCGATGACAAGAATGTAATGGACTTACCTCCAGATCCCACAGGCACATGTGCATGCGGCTGCGGTGATGCCGTCGCGCGAGACCTGCTTATCGCCGAACTGCAGCAGGGATGCCGGAACCTTGGCTCCCTTGCGCGTTGGCGCCTCAGCAGAGAAATGTGGTGGCGCTCTATTGAAACCATGAAACTTCATCTTCTTTAAAACGGCTGACATCCACTGAAAGCTGAAATGTCTTGGCCTTTCTTCAAACATGCTGGAACGTCATCAATCTTTGCTGAAAACATTCGAAACCCCTAACACTTGAACCTTAAATGGAAAGTCATGATCTAGATACACCAATGTAAAATAGCGTGGGCTAGCAGCTTCCAAGGCCTGTATTTGAGTACAAGTGATGCATTGCAAGTATTGAACCAATCTAGTTAAAATGGCAATGCATTCTGTAACATATGTTTTCACTCAGGAGTTTCGAGAAACCTAGATACTACAAATGGTCATTTCTGTTCTACAGAAGCAGCTGTTTATCATTCTGATCCATCAGGGAAATGGTCAAGAGCATTCTCTTTTCCATTGACATAAAATTCAATCACTGCTTTCATGCGATCGGACTTATCAGGATGGTAGTTCAAATGCACAATCACTGGCTTCAACTTCCTCAGCTGAGCATCTTTCCTCACTGTTTTGAAGAGAACCTTGCTGTTCATAAAGAGGTATATATCCATGGTTCTTTTTGATGCATGAAGACCTTCGTAACCAGGATGTGAGGGGAAAAACAGTTCCTCGTTGAAAACAGCTTGGTCCCATGATTTGGGTTCAGTAGAAAGGCGCCCAGCTACCCTGTCTAGAAGCTCAATCGAAGGGATTGTTGGCCTTATGAAAAAGAATCCAGAATTGTAAACCCAAATGCGCATGGTATGTGCATATCTTGCCCAGCCCATTGAAGCCTCATCAAAAACATCATTGAATCCGTAAGCTGTCGTATTGTCATGGCCATCACTCATGGACTCTACATCAGAATCCCTATAAAGATGGTCAAAGGGATTCTGGAAGAAAATAATATCAATGTCAGATAGCAGAACACTGTATCCAAGCTGCAAGAATTGCCTCAGTATGCGAAACTTCAGTCCAGAAACAGCATGATTTCCACCAGTCTTTCCAATACTATCAATGCCCTCGTCAGGATCAGGGCGGTAAACTGGGACATCTTTGGACTTGCAGAAACTCTCTATGCTGTCATCCAATGCAACAACTAAATAATTTGATATCCCAGCTCGTTTAATGTTAGTAAACCAGATCTCAAGGTTCTCTCTCACGTTAGAGTTTGCCAATGCAACTATTAGCTCCTTCCTTACAGCAACCTGTTCCAATATCTTGGCCAACCTGGGATTGATGGATTCATCAGGAGTAACTGTTGGATTTGTTCTCAGTGCTTTCACAGTACCAAATGGACCAGCCTTATATGGAACCTCTTTTTTCCCTTGTCCAGCTAATTGAAGCTTCGTTGATAGTTCCTTGATCTGCTTCTTAAATTCAGCATTTTTTCTTTCCAGTGATTTTAGCTGTGACTTTAGGCTGGTAACTTCCCCAGATGTATCACAAGTAACCAAATCAGCCTACAAAAAAGAGTATAATTAAAACATATGAGAACAACAAAATATTCTGCAAATGGACATCAAGTTGCCCAATCTGAGAATTTTAGCTGTGGAACACTCTGAAATGTAAACATGAAATCTGCACTGAGCACTCAACAGGGAAATGTAAACATAAAAAAACATAAGGAAAGTTATACTCTTTATTTTTGACACACGACAGAATTCTCAACGAAGTGGCTCTATGGTTGCACACTGTAATATCATAGGCGGACAAACAATGGTTGCACACTGTAAGGCTCTATGGCAATGAAATAATTATAGGTTATACAGCAAACGTCCAGTGTAAAAAAATGAGATACAGTGTAGCACTCTCTTGATGACAAAGCTGATAGGTTGAGTACTGAAAGGGAAAGGTTAATGAAATATTCAGACAAAAAATCTAGCAGCTACTTTCCATTATCACAGCAACACTAACAGAGGGATAATCTTTCAAGATCCTGATTAAGTTGGAAGAATGCCAAATATCTCTGTTATGATCCATTGATTAACCTCTGATTTTTTTACGTGAAATGAAGACAAAAAACTCTAAAACACTGTGCTCTACTTTTCAATTAAGCCAGGTGTCCCATTTGAATTGAACAACAATGTTGTGGGAACCTTGGGAACACATAGAGATGGAAGCTCCCACTTTTTATCTCTATCCTCCTAGTCAATATAGCAATCTGGAAATTCACGTTGCCAACCAGTTACGTGCCTTATCTGGTTTAATCTGACTCTTTTTTCATAAATTACTCATTGGCAAAGCCCATGTTGGCACCCTGATTGTATTTCATGTCTATAGATACAAAAATGAACATAAATTCTTGAAAAATGTTTGTCCACAAATGAATGCATGCATAGCACAAGATAGTAGCAATTGGGCAGGGGTTCACTGCCATCACTCATTCCTTGCAACACAATCTATCAACACATGCTACAAACAATGATTTTAGTCTATGTGCTAACTGAATACGGCCACATTTGTGTGCAATCACATAGCATAGTAGGTTAACAGCAGCCCGAGATACCTGAACAAATGAACGATGTTACCATCAAAAAATATTTGCAGCTGCCAAAACACATGATCTCCCTGATTCACCACAAAAAGAGTCACTTTTCGGATGTGTTATCGACAGCTATATCATTTGGTTTCTCTGGAACATGGAGCACGCCATTGCTTTAGTTAGTCAGTTACATTTGCATTTTTTTTCAAACAAGCAATATCTCTGACTACTTCATATTCCTAGCATTATTCATAGTTTGTTCTGGACTGATCCAAATGAGGAAAATACATACCATTCAGAACTCAAAAAGTTGACATACTAAGGGTATATATGACGTCATCATTTTTCTTCTACTGTTGCATTTGTCTAAACGGAATCACGTATGGATACAAATAGGTAGTATCAGGTAAATCAGCACAACAGAACTTTCAACCTCAAGACAAACTGCTAGACCGGCCCAGCTCAATCCTCGAGATCTCAGGCACTCCGCTCCCACGAACTGAACAAACAACGACACGAGGAGGTGCACGTACCCGACGAGGCCAATGGAGGGCGGAGTCGGGGGAGCGTGGGACGAGGCCGTCCGGGTAGAAGAACGCGCACAAGCACCCAAGCGCGACGCCCACGGCGACCGCGGCGGCGATGCGGGCCCCGCGCGACATCGGCTGCCCGCCCCCGCCGCCGCCGCGCATCAGAGGGGCCTCTCGCCGACCGGACATCTTACTCCAGCCGCGACCGTCGCCGAGACGAGATCCAGCCGGGAGAATGGGCGGGCGGAGGCCGCGACGTGGATTCCCGTTCTTCCTTCCGGAGCAGCCTTTGGCCGAGGCGTGTGCGTCACGTCACGCTCGGCTTTGTCGTGCTCGAGGACGAACCGGTGCGGGGGTGGTGGTGGGATTCGTTGACGGAGGCGGCGGTGGGGCCCGCGCCGCTGCCGCCCGGTGAAGGCTGCAGCTGATTTGGGGGGTCAATGCAGGCGTTTCGGGTGGCAAGACGACATGATTTTTACAGTTTGGCAGTTAATTAAGGATGGAGCGTGGAGATAATTTTTGTTTTGAATCCCATTTGATCTGTCTTGGTTGACCTGATCAGCTATGGTAATTTTTGTTCTTTTGCGAAGAAGCTGCCGTAACTTTTTCTGTGGGTATGCTGTCACTTTTCCTCGAGTTCAAGGGTCAGGATACCCCTGCCTTAATGCATCACAACCAGGAAACATTCAGCGTATACGAGTTTTGCATCTGTCGGTACCTGAGATATGGGGTACCCCGCGCACAGGGTAAAATGCCTAAGGTGCTCGGCCTTCTCCGCAGGGAGAGCTCCGAAGGCGCCACGCGTCTGGCGGGGCCGGACCTCCCTCTCCTCAGAGGAGAGCTCCGGGCCCGCCACGTGGCATACAGAAGCCGGACCTCCCCCTCCGCGGGAGAGAGGTCCGAAGGCGCCACGCGTCCAGCGGGGCCGGACCTCCCTCTCCTCAGAGAAGAGCTCCAGACCCGCCACGTGGCTAGAAGAACGGTGCTGCCTGCCCCCGAGCGGTAGGCAGCGGTAAAAGCGCTCCTCACCTTGCCGTACAAGGTATTCAAGGCCCGCGTCTTCCCAAGACGCGGAAACGCGAAGCACGCGCCTGTCAGGTGCCGTTGCGTCCAGTCACATCACAGACTGGCACGCGGTGTCAGAACCTGCCAGGTAATAAACGTCGCGACAAGACATCCCTTGCCGCCTGCGCCGTCATCAACCACTATGACTAGTGCACGGCATGGGCAGGGCGGCAAAATGAAGACTCAGAAGCCTTCGACCAGAGGCAACCACCGACGTAACTACAGATACGGTAGATAATAGACAATCTTCTCGGGACCACCTGTCGGGTCCCGGCTTCCCTTGTAAGCCGCCCGAGCCTTGGACTATAAAAGGCTCGGGTAGGCGTCGATAGCAAGGGTTCGCATTCTGCAACTCATACGCTAGCCATACACTCTCAAGCTGTAACTCACCCCCAAGCTCAGGCCCCCGGCCCTGAGCAGCAAGCAATACAGTGAGCTCCATAGCTCGCCGTGGACGTAGGGTTTTACGCTCCGGCGGCCTGAACCACGAAAAACTTCCCGTGTCAAGCTCTCACTAACTCGTCCATCCGCGCAAGCTCTCCGCTAGGAACTAGCCCCTCCGAAAAAAGAACCTCCGCGGGCTGCCCAGTGCAGGCCCGAGGGAAGTGTCGATCGCACACTTCGACATTTGGCGCGCCAGGAAGGGGGCTTTTCCCCTAGCGCGACGAGTTTCTGCCGACGAAGATGACCAAGCTCCCTTCGGCGGCAAGCTCACCTCCCCCGCCTCCACGGCGAGCCGCGGCTAGGGGGGAGTACAAGCCAACACACTCAAGACGGAGTGTGTCAGTACAAGCTGGGAGCCAGCAACCGGCTCTGGCAGCGCCGACCCCGGCAATGCAGGCTCCAACCAGCGTCATATCTCCAGTAGCGCCGGGCGTACCCGGAAGGGGTGCGCTAGCTGCAGCAAGAGCGCTACTGCACAATCCGCCCGCTGGAGACGCGCCTCAGTCAGCGACCCAGCGGTGGATTCTCGAGGTAGACCGTCTTGTCGTCGCTGCCGCAAGCCCGCGACTCCGGCGGAGACGACACTCTAACCAGCCGGCCGTGTCGCTGATACGCACGCCGATGGTTGATGAACAGACGGCAGATTCCAGCTCTGCCAGCCCTCAATCGATGGATCTGAGGACAGAGCTGGAGCGGTGTCGCTCGGGTCAAGATGCCCGGGTATACCTCGAGCAACGCCGAGAAAGGCGTCGCTACCAAGAAGCTGACGACAGCATGACGTCGGCCTCGACCCAGCCTGAAGAGCAGACCTTCGCCATGCGATCTCTGCCCCAGGTCTGCGCCGTGCAGAATATGCCACAGTCATATGTACTGCAGATGGCACCCCCGGTCTATGGTGCAGCCTTGCCCGTACCGGGGTACACTGTGCCTGGTGCGAACTCAGCGTTCGCGGCACCAGAACCTGCGGTGACAGAAGCAGGGTGTGTAGCCCTCGCGCCCCATCTTCGCTTTACGAAGTGGCCGCGCAAGTTTCGGCCACACCTGCCCGAGAAGTACGACGGCAGCGTCAACCCGGTGGAGTTCCTCCAGATCTACTCCACCGCCGTACTTGCCGCAGGAGGGAATGAAGCCGTCATGGCCAATTACTTCCCTGTCGCCTTGACCGCTCCAGCCCGGTCTTGGCTCATGAACCTCCCCCAAGGTTCCGTCACCTCCTGGGGAGAGCTTTGCCGACAGTTCGTAGCCAACTTCGGCAGCTCCTACACCCGGCCTGGCACGGAGCTCGACCTCCACGCCGTCCAGCAGCAACCTGGGGAGTCGCTGCGCTCTTTCATCCAGCGGTTCTCCCAGGTGCGGAACACCATCCCACACATTCAAAATGCTTCTGTGGTGGTGGCGTTCCGGCAAGGCGTCTGGGACAGGAAGATGCTCGAGAAGCTCGCGACCAGGGAGGTCCGCGACGTCTCAGAGCTCTTCAGCTTGGCAGACAAATGCACCAGAGCTGCCGAAGGACGGAACTGGCACTCGCTGCCATCCTCCGAGTCAGGGGGACTGCCCGGATCCAATCCTACTCCCTGTGGAGGCAGCAGGAAGGCCAAGGACCGAGGCAGAAGCAAGATAGAGTCACCGACCGCAGCCCCAGTCGTCACTGCAGCGACGCTCGGTGGGGCTCGGGGGCTGCGCCCCGACAAGAAGCAGCGAAGATCACCAATCCCAGAAGGTGATAAAGACAATATGTGCCCCGTGCACGGCAGCTGTCGCCACACTGCTGCCGAGTGCCGGGAGATCCGAAGGCTCGCAGAGCGCTTCCGCAAGGAGAAGCGGCAGCGGGCTGATGACCTGCCCTTCCGTCCAAAGGAAGATGAGCAGAGGGTGGATGTTCCAGACAACATTGACCACCCAGAGGAGATCCAGGAGCCTCCGCGTGTCGTGAAGGCGGCACGCAATCACGAGGATTCCGGCTCCAGCGGCGATGAGCGTTGGAAGAAGCTCTACGTCATATACGGCGGGTCCGCCGACCCCTCGTCCCGAAGCGCAGTCAAGACTCTGCGCCGAGCGGTAGCGTCGGTGGCGCCACTCCCAAGTGCTACACCGCATCTAAAGTGGATGGGGACCCCCATCAGCTTTGATGCCACCGACTGCCCCAGGAACATGGCTGGGGCCGGCCAACTGCCGCTCCTGGTGGCGCCTACCATCGCCAACGTGAGAATGTACCACGTTTTGGTGGATGGAGGGGCTGGGCTGAACCTCATCAGCCGTGCAGCTTTCCAGAAGCTGCAAATCCCGATGGCCAAGCTCACCCCGTCGAGTTCGTTCTCAGGGGTAGGGCCGGGACAGGTTATCCCCTACGGCAGCATTAGTCTCCCGGTGACCTTCGGGGCTCCGGACAGCTATCGAACAGAGTACATTCTGTTCGACGTAGCGGAGATAGACCTCCCCTTCAACGCCATAATCGGCAGGCCAGCCCTGTACCGGTTCATGGCTGTAGCCCATTACGGCTACCTTGTCCTGAAGATGCCAACACCGACAGGTGTTCTCAGGATTCGTGGGGACCGCACTGCTGCAGTGTCGGCCCTGGAGAAGCTCCAAGCACTCGCGACAGCTGGGGCCTCAGCCCCCGGCAATACGGAACCGGACCAGCTCCGCCCGTGCGCACGTCACCGTGCTTCCACCACAGCACCCCGGGTGCAACCTCTCGACGAGGGCGGCGTCCCCTTAAAGGTCGTCCAAGTCGGCGCCGAAGCTACCCAGACCACCCGGGTAGCCGGGGGCCTGGATAGTAAATAGGAAGGCGCGCTCGTCACCTTCCTCCGGCACAACGTCGACGTGTTTGCATGGCAGCCGTCACAGATGCCGGGGATCCCCAGGAAGGTGATCGAGCACCACTTGAAAGTCTTCCCCGACGCCCGGCCGGTTCAACAGAAGCCCCGCAAGCAGTCCATCGAGCGGCAGAACTTCATCCGTGAAGAAGTCAAGAAGCTGCTGGACGCTGGCTTCATACGGGAGGTCCACCACCCTCGATGGTTGGCGAACCCCGTCGTTGTCCCGAAGGCTGGCGGGAAGCTCCGGATGTGCATCGACTATACCAGTCTCAATAAGGCATGTCCTAAAGATCCATTCCCTCTCCCTAGAATAGATCAAATAGTAGACTCAACGTCAGGCTGTGATATGCTGTGCTTCCTAGACGCCTACTCGGGTTTCCATCAGATCCCCATGTCTAGGGAGGACGAGGAGCACACCTCCTTCATCACAGTAGACGGCCTTTATTGCTATGTGTCTATGCCTTACGGCCTAAAGAATGCACTCCCCACCTTTGTGCGGGCAATGCACAAAACCTTTGGGGAGTTAATAAGAGACCTGGTTGAGGTGTATGTCGATGACATAGTTGTCAAGGTCAAGCAGGATCCGTCCCTGCTAGATAACCTAGTCTTAGTCTTTGACAAGTTGCGCTCTACGCGCACCAAGCTGAACCCAGATAAATGTGTGTTCGGCGTGTCCTCTGGGAAGCACTTAGGGTTCCTAGTCTCGCACCGGGGGATTGAGGCCAACCCAGAGAAGATCAAGGCCATCGACTTGATGCGGCCCCCTGCCCGCGTCAAGGATGTCCAGAAACTCACAGGATGTCTAGCCGCGCTGAGTCGGTTTATACCGAGGCTAGCAGAGCGGGCACTCCCTTTCTTTAAGCTCCTGCGCAAGTCAGGCCCTTTTGCCTGGACTGGCGAAGCAGAAGAGGCTTTCCAGGAGTTGAAGCGACTCCTGACGACCCTACCAATCATGGTAGCCCCTGAGCCCGGAGAGCACCTGTTGCTCTACATCGCGGCGACAACTGAAGTAGTGAGTATGGTCCTCGTCGCAGAGCGGCCGAACCCCTCATCTTCACAACCTGCTCCGGTAGCAGAAGACAGACGCCAGGAGGCCCCGCACGACCAAGACGGTCTCTCGGGCCTCCAAGGCAACCTCCCGGAGGTCCAGGTCGGCCTCCCGGAGGTCTTGGGCAGTCTCCCGGACCTCCAAGATAAACCCCCGGGGGCCCCGCGGGACCCCTCGGGGGCCAAATGGGACCTCCCAGAGGTCCCCCAAGACCCCCCGGAGCTCCCGGACAATCAAGATAGCTTAAGGGCCTCCGGGCCCCAGCTCCCGGAGGCCCCCGTGGGTCCGCCCACCTCCAGTGGGCCAATGGACGAGGACCTCCCAGGCCTGAGAAAGAGGGTTCGAACCGTACAGAGGTCTGTCTACTACATCAGCGAAGTACTTCATGATGCCAAGACAAGGTACCTGGAAGTCCACAAGCTGCTGTATGCGGTGCTCGTTGCCTCCAGAAAGCTCCGCCATTACTTCCAGGCCCACCGGGTCTCGGTAGTCACCTCGTATCCACTGAAGACAATTCTTCACAGCCCCCATGCGACTGGCAACGTTGCTAAATGGGCGGCGGAGCTGGTGGAGTTTGAGCTGGACTTCCTCCCACGCCATGCAGTCAAGAGCCAAGCACTAGCTGACTTTGTGGCGGAGTGGACACCAACGGAGACTGACCCAGGGGGCCATGGGGGCGGAGAACCGGAGCACCAAGCTCCGGTCTTCACCGAACCCCACTGGACACTCTTCTTCGACGGCTCCTCGCGAAAGCAGGGAGCCGGTGCCGGCGTACTGCTCCTCATGCCATCGGGGGAACAGTTTGGGTATATGGTGCGTCTCAATTTCAAGGCAACCAACAACATGGCGGAGTATGAAGCACTCATCTTTGGCCTGTAGACAGCCCTGTCTTTAGGCGCTCGCCAGTTGTTGGCACAGGGCGACTCCCAGCTGGTCATCAAGCAAGTCAAGGGCGAATGCTCCTGCAATGACCCCCAGCTAGCTGCATATCTGCTTCACGTGCAAATGTTGGAGAAAGAATTCCTCGCCTTGGACCTGCACCACGTACCGCGCGCCGGTAATACCGCAGCCGATGACCTTTCAACGAAGGCTTCCACCGGAGCCCCTGCCCCCGAAGGAGTCTTCGAAAGGACGTTGCTGCGGCCCACAGCCCGGCCCGCCGAGCCGGGCGAAGGGGGCTTGACCAGCACCTCGAAGCTGGCGGTCCCGGTGGCCCTACAACCGTGGGCGCCGCCAAGGATCGTAAGCGTCACTGGGGACTCTGTGCAACCCAGCGCTCAAGATCCAGAAGCTCAAGTCAGACCCGATGCATGGATCACGGAGATCCGGGACTACTTGAAGGACAATATCCTCCCTGATGAACATGCAACCGATGAACGGATTGTGCGTATGGCTAAGAGGTACGCGCTGGTAGAGGGGGATCTCTACCGGCGTGGCGCCAACCACATCCTATTGCGGTGTATAACCCAGGGGGAAGGCTACGACTTGCTCGCTGAGATCCATGGAGGCGAATGTGGAAGTCATTCTTCCTCACGCACGCTTGTCGGTAAAGCCTTCCGGCATGGCTTCTACTGGCCGACAGCACTCCAGGATGCCGTCAAGCTGGTCGAGAGCTGCAAGGCGTGCCAGTTCCACGCCAAGCAGATCCATACACCGGCTCAGGCGGTACAGATGATCCCGCCCTCGTGGCCGTTTGCCGTGTGGGGGCTGGACATCCTGGGACCATTCCCCAGAACCGTCGGGGGGTTCCGGTACCTCTATGTCGCTATCGACAAGTTCACCAAGTGGCCGGAAGCTACACCAGTTGTCACCATCAATAAACAATCAGCAGTAAAATTCATCAGATCCATTGTCTGCCGGTTCAGGGTCCCAAACAGGATCATCACTGACAATGGGACCCAGTTCACCAGCGCAGCGTTCCAAGACTACTGCGAGGACCTTGGCATTGAGCTATGCTATGCCTCTGTCGCTCACCCGAAGAGCAATGGGCAAGTCGAGAGGGCCAATGCGGAGATTCTCCGGGGCCTCAAGACTCGTACCTTCGCCAGCCTGAAGAAACATGGTGCCAATTGGGTAGATGAACTTCCGAGCACGCTATGGGCTAACCGGACATCCCAGAGCCGGGCCACCGGGGAGACACCCTTCTTCATGGTGTACGGGGCCGAAGCTGTACTTCCTCCAGAAGTCACCATGAAGTCTCACCGTGTCCGGGCTTACGACGAAGCCACGCAGGACAACCTCCGGCGTGGAGAAATCGACCTCGTCGACGAGGTCCGATTACATGCGGCACTCCGTAACGCGCGGTACAGACAGGCGCTTCGGCGTTACCACCAGAGGTCTGTGCGTGCCCGGGAGCTGCAGGAAGGTGACCTGGTGTTGCGGCGCATACTTTCTCGCGAAGGGGCCCACAAACTCTCCCCTAGTTGGGAAGGCCCCTTCCGAGTCACGAAAGTATGCCGCCCCGGGTGTATGCGCCTTTCCACCGAGGATGGGGACCTGCTCCCGAATCCTTGGAACATAGAACACCTCCGTAAGTTCTACCCCTAAGAGCAAAAATAGGTCAGTACTTTCTTTTCGTAATGAACCCCATAGAGTCCAGGAGCAGCGCTCGAAGCAGCTAAACCCCAGGGGACGGTCCAGGACTACGTTCAGCTTTGCCTGGTTCCGACTCCAAGCGCGTAGAGTCTTGCTTCCCCTCTTAATGGGGTGGGTCGTGGCCTCCATGTTTAGCCTGCCTTCCTCCTATGGAAGGTTGTACGAAAAGAAGTCTGCCCTACTTTGCTCTTTCCTTGTACTCATTTGAATTGTGAATTGAGTTAATTTTTATCACCCTTGCAGTACATGGTTGCCATGTGCTCAGCTCCCCCTCTCTACAAATCCCCAAGCATCAAGCATATGGTTGGGAGCTGTAAGTCAAATAAGACTGTGAGACAAGGGAGGGGGAGCCCCCAAGGAGAATTACGTTTCCTTTACCTGTGTGCAGGACTTCCAGGTTGCGGCAACGGGGACTGCGTGAAGTAGGGGGAAAGGAGCTACCAACTACTTCGACCCGGGGCTAGAGGGGGCGGGACCCGGGGGCCCCACGTGTCCAGCAGGCCTGGAACTCTCTCCTTCCTTGAGAGGGGCTCCGGGCTCGCCACGTGGCAGGCGGAAGCCGGACATACCCCCGCGGTGGAAGAGCTCTGAAAGCCCTGCGTGTTCAACATGGCCGGGGCTCCCGTCTCTGCAGTAAAAGCAGTCATCAAGTGAGCGCACGCTCTCACGACCCCGCGGCCGTTCGTGCTCCGGCAGTGGCCAAGTCGGGACTTAGAGAAAGTGCGCGGATCGGAAGAGACGGAGGTCCCACCTCGGGCTCGCTATCTCCCCCGAGATGGGCCCGGGGGCCACTGTCGGTACCTGAGATATGGGGTACCCCCGCGCACAGGGTAAAATGCCTAAGGTGCTCGGCCTTCTCCGCAGGGAGAGCTCCGAAGGCGCCACGCGTCTGGCGGGGCCGGACCTCCCTCTCCTCAGAGGAGAGCTCCGGGCCCGCCACATGGCATACAGAAGCCGGACCTCCCCCTCCGCGGGAGAGAGGTCCGAAGACGCCACGCGTCCAGCGGGGCCGGACCTCCCTCTCCTCAGAGGTGAGCTCCGGGCCCGCCACGTGGCGTGCAGAAGCCGGACCTCCCCCTCCGCGGGAGAGAGGTCCGAAGGCGCCACGCGTCCAGCGGGGCCGGACCTCCCTCTCCTCAGAGAAGAGCTCCGAACCCGCCACGTGGCTAGAAGAACGGTGCTGCCTGCCCCCGAGCGGTAGGCAGCGGGCGTAAAAGCGCTCCTCACCTTGCCGTACAAGGTATTCAAGGCCCGCGTCTTCCCAAGACGCGGAAACGCGGAGCACGCGCCTGTCAGGTGCCGTTGCGTCCAGTCGCATCACAGACTGGCACGCGGTGTCAGAACCTGCCAGGTAATAAACGCTGCGACAAGACATCCCTTGCCGCCTGCGCCGTCATCAACCACTATGACTAGTGCACGACATGGGCAGGGCGGCAAAATGAAGACTCAGAAGCCTTCGACCAGAGGCAACCACCGGCGTAACTACAGATACGGTAGATAATAGACAATCTTCCCGGGACCACCTGTCGGGTCCCGGCTTCCCTTGTAAGCCGCCCGAGCCTTGGACTATAAAAGGCTCGGGTAGGCGTCGATAGCAAGGGTTCGCATTCTGCAACTCATACGCTAGCCATACACTCTCAAGCTGTAACTCACCCCCAAGCTCAGGCTCCCGGCCCTGAGCAGCAAGCAATACAGCGAGCTCCATAGCTCGCCGTGGACGTAGGGTTTTACGCTCCGGCGGCCTGAACCACGAAAAACTTCCCGTGTCAAGCTCTCACTAACTCGTCCATCCGCGCAAGCTCTCCGCTAGGAACTAGCCCCTCCGAAAAAAGAACCTCCGCGGGCTGCCCAGTGTAGGCCTGGGGGAAGTGTCGATCGCACACTTCGACAGCATCGTTTTAACACCTCACACACTTAGACGCAACGCCTGACACGGCTCAATGCCTGCTACACTTTCTCTCACTTACATTCACTCTAGTTCTTCCAGGTTATGACTTCATCATCTTCCTCCAGTCTCGCTTGCAGCCTTCTCACAACTCGTACCAGTGATTTGGATCCTTTGAGGTCCCGCACTGGACAAAGGATCTTCTAGTTTGCCAGCATTGCATCGGCCAACTGCTAGACCTGATTCATGTTTATCCCTCTCCGATTCTGAAAAAAAAAGAGAAACCACAAAACTGCTGAGTTGGGATCGGTGCCGCTTCCTCTCGACCGGAACAAAGGACCTGCACGGTGGGTCTTGCAAGGTAAGTTGGGATGGAGTGTATCGGCCCTGGACCGCGGCGGGCTAGGCATCATTGATCTTGATCAGTTTGGTTGCGCCTTGAGGCTTTGATGGCTGTGGTGGCAATGGCGAGTCTCAGACAGACCATGGCATGGGATGGAGCTACCCCTGATAGTACGGATGAGCTTATCTTTGCAGCGGCGACAAGGGTAACGGTTGGTAACGACGTCACGGCAAAATTCTGGACCTCGAGCTGGCTTCAAGGAATAGCTCCATCAACCCAGTTTCCGGCTATCTTCCTTAACAGTGCTAAGAAAAACAGGATGGTGTTGGATGCCATCATAAACAACAATTGGTTGAGGGACATCAAGGCTGATCTTACTGTACCGCTACTGGAGGAGTGTGTTCAGTTATGAACAGCAATACAAGACCTAAGATTATCTGAAGATACATGCCTACATGATGTGATTGAGTGGAAGATGTCAAGCAATGGGCAATACTCGCAAAATCAGCTTATAATATGTAGTTTGAAGGCAGTCATCAATCCTGGTATGTGGGAAAAATCTGGAAAGTATGAGCCCCTCCTAAGTGTAAGTACACCCACTTTTGGTTGTTTGCGCTGACAACGAGCGGAAGAAGCGATTCCAAAAAGAAGGAAAGAACAATGACTATACTTTTATGTTGAATCCTTTGGTGCGAAAAGGAATCGGAGGGTTTTTGAGGGAAAGTAAATGATGGTGGATCAGCTGTCCGTGGAAGTTAGGGATACAATCAAGTTGTGGGTGCTGGCGGGAGCGAATCTCCATGGAACCACATGTTTCTTAAGGCAAGAGTATTTTGTTGTAGTTACTTCGATCAAATAACACTTGTGGTGCTGATGTAACTGTCAATGTAAATTTTTCTCTCTACTTATTAATATAAGGCGGTTCATTGGGACTTTCGAAAAAACAAAACTGCTTAGTATTTTGTCACTTCTACGGCCATTGGAGATATTTTCTTTGAAAAAAGATATGCAAACAGCCTTTCAAGTTTCAAGATAAGCATCAAACGTTGAGCATCCTGCGAGCCCCATGGGTTCTCCAGTTTACGCGCATCCATCGAACCAAACAGATGGCTCGGTCACGGACAATACACAATTTCCATCAATGGATGCAACCAAACAAAGCATCGACAATGTCAGCGTTTAGCCGTATGAAAAACAAACAGAGGCACTACAATAACAGACAACCCCGTGCTCTCTGCAACTCCGTACAACGCGTCAACCCTGATCTCTCTCTCTATGTACCGGTCGGTCAGACGATGTAGTGGTTTCTCCGGTGCGGCCGCCACCTCTCCTCCGTGCAAAGCACCTCGTCGGCGTCGATCTCCAGCTCTCGCGCGTCAGCGGCTTTCTCGCGCACGCCGCGAGGAGTACTGGCGGCATCGTCGCCGCACGTGGACGGCGCGCCGGTCCCAGCCGGCCGCCGGCCGAACAGGTTCTTGAACCCGTGAATCAGCCGCGACTTGAAGCCGCTCCTGCTCGCGTTCGTGTCTCTGGTGACGGTGGCGCAGACCTGGGCGGCGGCGGCGGCGATGTCCTCGCCGTCCCAGAGCCGGCTGCGCGGGATGCGGAAGCTGGCGGACCTGCCGGGCGCGCGGTCGATCGCGGCGCCGGCCGTGGCGTGCTGCTGCTCGGAGCGGCGCAGGCGTGTGCGGAGGCCGGCGAGCTCGCGCTCGAGCGACTCGATGCGGGTGCTGGTGTCCTGCATGGACAAGCGGATGTGTGCGGACTGGCGCAGCATGGAGTCGCGCTGGAGGATGTCGCCGAGCGTCATGCTGGCGGCGGCGTCCGCGGCGCCGCCACAGCTAAAGGCACCGGAGAGGGGGCCCCTGAGGAGCGCCGGAGTTGGCGCGGCGGCGTCGTGGTGGTGGTGGTGGTGCTGGTGGCGGCTGAGGAGCATGGAGTGGTGGGAGTGGAGCTGCTCCACGAGCATGGCCTGCACGATGAAGCGGAGCGGGAGGCGCGGGTTCTGGACCAGGTGCATGAAGAGGTGCTGCGACAGCTTGGTGCAGTTCACGTTGTAGCACAGCCGGCTCTTCTCCTCCTCCGTCAGCTTCCCCTTGTGGTTCTGCACACACAGACGACGTGCAGTGTCCAGAAATCAGTGACTATTACCAACGTGTATGATCCGTCAAATTGTATGACACCAACTGGTCCGCTATGTGATGGTGCAAGTAGTCAAAGACACCAAGAGTCAAACATACTAATTCATCATATTTCTCATTTACCACACTTACCACACTGCATTTCGGACCATTATGATTAGGGCTGATAAAGAGCGCAAAAAATGAACTAATAATATCAAGGGCCGGATCGGATTAGAATCGAGCTAAATTTATTTTTATTTTTGAACTAATATTTAATAAAACTGAAATAAATTGTGAAAGGACCCCTGGAGCCCAACACAATTACTGTAACATAACGCTCCAAGCTCCACAGTTCAGAATCTTCAATTCCTAAAAACAGTGGGCCCCACACGTCACTGTCATCCCCTACCTCTCTCCCTCTCTTTTCTCCCGTGGAACCTTGCATGGCTGCCACCGAGGTGAGTTGCCGTGTGCAGCTGTTGAGTGCCTTAAAACCTTCCTGAGCAGCACAACAACTCCTCACGTCACCTCCCTCCACCACTCCCGACCTTCTTCTCCGTGGTTGCCCAAAAACCCTGCTGCTACACCTCTCTTGCGCTCCCCGTCGCCATTGCCGCCCGAGCCGCTGCTAGCTACTGCCAAGCCTCCCATTCGAAGCGCCGAGGCCCTCTCCACCTGCTACGAAGCTCTGTTCCTCAAGCGCCGTCGCGAACAGCTCAAATCCGGACGTTTCTCACCGAGGCCGACCCGACGAGCTACGTCGGCTTCACCACGAAATACTCCGTCCACGGTACTCCAATCTTCCCTCCGCTCCGCACACGTCTACTACACCCTCTAGCGCACTCAATCGCATGGTCCATTGGACGGGAACCGGGACGGACGAGCTGCAATAGCCGGATTCTTGCCGGCAGCCATAAAAAAATTTCTCTCCTCACCGGTGCGCCCTCATTTCCGGCCGATTTCCCCGCCAACCGACCACATGCCGGCGTTCCCGAGGCTACCACAAAGCTTCCCGACCAATTCCCGAGCCTTCCCGACCTTTCCTTCGCCGGTACGACCTCGCCGGAGCTCTCTCACCGCTGCTCCTCGTCGCCGGCCAACTGCGGCCTGCTCCGGCGCTGCTGCCCCCTCCCAGCGAGAAGCCCTGGACGCTACACCCCCACTGGGCCGGTCCCTGCCGCCGGACGCCGCTCCTACGGCGTCTCCGGCGAGCTCCCGGCGAGCACAGCCGCACAGCCATGGCGCTGGCTGCTGCTGTGCGTGCTCAGGCTGGATCTGGTGCGGCTGGCACCAGATCCCGTGGGGCAGCGCTGCTGTGGCCTGCTGTGTGGCCTAAGCCCCACTGGACAGCAATAAAAGGCCTTTTTCAGCATAAAAATAAGTCCAGCAAATGATGGACGCTTGTAAAAATTGTAGAAAATCATAGAAAAATCAGAAAAATGTGAAACCAACTTTGTTAGATTCCATACAACCATATCCTTGCATGGGACTAACTATTACTGTATGTAAGTGCACAAAATTTTTGTTGTTAATTATTTAAACATATATAGTATGGAAATAATTGTATAAGATCCATACATTAGATACTTCTCTAACTTTGCTGAAAAATCATATACATCCCCTAGTATGCACAGAAAAAGTTTCACTTTCGTCGGACCATTGGAACATATAAATTTTAGTTACCATACATACGCATGTGATAAAGCCCACATAGCCCCGTACATAGTAGAATGCAAATCATGTGTTAATCCTTGCGGGTAACATCGGAGCCTATACGAAGACATCTCCGTTCCTCGATAAACTTAAGAATCCATGTATGTCGTGATAACAGTACGTATTAAAATGCTAATTATGAATCTTTCATGTGCATATGCATATCGGTAGAACCCGAGACGAAGATCGCCGAGGAGCTCAATCCGGAGGACACGACGAGTGACTCTATTTCTGCTGACTTTATATCTGAGCAAGGCAAGCCCCAGTTTACACTAGCCCTTTTATAAATGTTTCATTTTTACCTCAATATGTACTTAGTGTTATGTGATTGTGCATTAAGTTCTAGGATTTGGTTGAGCCTCCACTTGTATGGCTTATAAGACCCTGGTTATCTCAGTGGGTAGATCGGCTACGTGATTACTTCATGCTATGCTAATTAGACCTATCGAACGGTAGAAGTCGGGTAGTCGGAAACTACTCGCGAGTTATAGGATTTTCTAGGAAACATGGTAGGACAAGGAGTTCTAGGATCACAATGAATAAATGAAGACCGGGCAGGTAGTAGGAAGCAACGGGACATGATCCTGTGTGTATAGTCCTGTTTGTGTCGCTTAAGGACCGTATCGTAGTCGGCCCTGTTGAACAAGTATTGAATGTACCGGTAGCATGCTAGTGACATGATCTTTACTTACTAGTAAACCGACGTAACTTGATCACCCTGGATGCCGACGATCATTCCGCCGACCTTGGTCAGGCGTTGAGAGGGCAGTAGGTAATCCGCTCACGAAGATCGTCCTGGTCGGACATCTCGTGTAGGGAACCCTCTGTCCGGGCCGACAGACTTTTTCGGAATTTGGGGTGTCTTGAGAAAGGTTGCCATGTACGACAGTTGCGAACTGCGTCGTATACGCCTTCGGAAAGTGCGTACGTGTCGTGCTTTCGGGTTTCTCCTGCAGGAGTAAAAATGGTTCGAATCGCCGTCACTCACGGATAAAGAGTGTCGCTTGTTCACTGCGTCGTCGCGTAGTAACAAGTGGAAGATTTCTATTAATATGGTCAGGTCTGAAATTAGATCAAGTGATAGTGTGAAAAACTTGAGTGCTTAGGTTAGCTGCCAACTAAATATTACCCTTTTGTGTCACTAAAAATGCTGCTATAAATTTGCTAATTAAGATCGTACAAATAGACTTATTTTATGCAAAACACCCATTCCTACCAATATCCCCAATTGCATACTAGTATAGCCATTAGAGAGTCTTTTGACAGGTAAGTCTCGCTGAGTATTAGTTGCTCAGGGTTTACTGCTTAATGTTTTTCAGGAAATCATGAGTATGATGTTAATGAAGAGTATATGACCTACGGGTTTCCGAAGGATGCGTCACCCCCGATGGGATGGACGGTCCAGTGGCGCCGCCAGCTTAAATCCGTGTTGCTAGATCGACGTGTCATTGGGCTCGACACGCCGATAATGCTGCAGCTTTTGTTCCGGAGATGTAAACCCTGATATCACGTATCCGCTGCTGAACATCTCGTATTTTGAATAAAAATCTGTTGTAACTCCTCGAAGTACTTCTTTTGTAATATATTTTATTATCGTCTCCTGTGATGTGCAATTCGGTGTCACACCGAGTGGCACCACCCGAATATCGATCCTGTCGTTGAGGCGTGTCCCTCACAATTACCACCCCTAATTAGGATTGCTGTCTGGGAGTCTAAACTGTGGTGCTAAGTTCAGCAACCGAACCTTGCTCTGCGATGCGTGAACTTCATAGTACAGGGCTACAGGCCACGAGAACATCTCCAAAAGCTGATGAACAGAACTTCCATGACCTTTGAGAACAAACACACAAGACACAACTGAAAGCAAAACGTAAAATACGATCCAATCCTACGCAGTTTCTACTGTGTTGTAAGAGCGAGGAACGGATCGCCTCACTAAACTGCACGCACTGCCTCCCGAAGATCACCGGATCAGGGATCACGCATTCCACAGGCGTCCCGAGCGTCGTGTTACTCCTCGTGTTCGCAGTCATCTTCATCCTTGGCGTCGTATGCGGCGGCGGCGTACGAGGTGTGTGGTGCAGCGAGCCGCAAGAAGGCCGGCTACGTCACGTCCTCGTCGATGACGACGTGGAAGCCCGCGACGTCGTTAAGGAGGAGAAGATGTAGGCCCCATGACACCGTGTTTAACTATGTCATATGTAGCGCTTCGAATTATTTACGTTGGTTAGTCCAACATCAAATAATTTAAAATGGAGGGAGTACGTACTTACTAGTTAATTTTAAACTAAGTTGCGTCAAATAATTTGAAACGGAGGAATTATGTACTTACCGGTTACTAATGCTCGGTGATGTGAGGTGTGGTTTGCTCTGCTATTAATCAACTGCTAGTTCTACTTCTACGCTGACTTGTGATTTCACCTCCTATGTAAGCAAGGTATCTGGAATCTATATTGAACTCAATGAAGGTTTGTAATGTGAGAGGGGGGCTCACTACCACGGATCATTGGGCGCTCCACTAATTTAGGTCCTCGGATCATGCGATCGGGTAATGTAACTGGGCATAGCATCAGATCGAAGCCAAACGCAAATCCCGTCATTTTGAATAAACAGTGGCCAAATCTGACTCAAAATTGGAAAAAAATTAATCAAGGCAGACGGGGAGAAAACGAAGTGGGATGATATGTACCTCGAGGTAACGATCGACGACGGTGTACAAGAGGTCGTGGTCGTGCACGGGCCGCGCGCGCATGGCCTCCACGACCACCAGGAACTCCTCCACGGGGAGCGCGGCCACGTCATCGAACCACTTCCCGCCGCCGTCGCCGACGAGACCGGACGACGCGAGCGCCTCCAGGCACCGGACGAGCAGCGCCACGGCTGGCCCGGCCGCCTCGCCTCCCAGGAACGCCTCGCACGACCGCAGCACCTCCGCGGCGCGGGCGCGGTGCGTGGCCACCTCCTGAAAGAAGTAGTCCTCCGCGGCGCGGGCCAGCCCGTCGTAGTCCTCCGCGCTCATCCCCAGCCAGCCCGCCGCCGCCCATGCCGACGCGAGGGTCGCCGGCGACAGCGCTGCGTCGGCGCCGTAGCAGGACGCGATGGCGTTGACGAGCGCGTCGAACGTGAGGCCCGCCGGTAGGGTGACGGCGGCGTCGCTGGACTCCAGCAGCTGCCGCCTCAGGTAGCTGCATTGCGACGTGATCACATCCTGCGAACAGAGCAAAGTCAGTATGTACGATTGTACGTCAGGTACTGTCAGATATCATTGCAATTAGCATGGAGTTAGACCATTCGATCTGGCAAATGATTATTAGCCCAGCCCACAAGAGAGTACAAAAATGTTGACTATTTTGCACTCCACCTGACAGACAGTATCAATAATGTTGTGCAAGGTGTAGTTCGGAACTTACAAACGAGCAGATAAACCGTGCCAAACTATTGCTACTCTGAAATCTGGTAGGGAAGAAGTGAACAAGAAATCAAAACTTGTTGCATTTGCTTTGTCTCATCAGGGCAGAAGCTTCCCCACAGAACATACTAGCTAGTTGTAATGATTATTCACTAAACTGGGTTGAAGAGTTATTTACACACAAGGAATCTCGCTCTGCTGAAGGACTGCTATCAGAGCACAGTACAAATCCACTAGTACTCCTAACAAACAGCATTTTCTGATATGTTCAGAGAAACCAGTGTCCAGTCCGGCTGCATCCAGTTCCTATACTACTCCAATTATCAATGGCATTGTGCTGGTAGACATGAATGCAATGGGCAGCGAGCAGTAGCCGATGGGCATGACAATGCTGTGCGAGTTCGCCAACAGTACGATCTGGACCCAATCCAGCCCGTCGCCCGTTTTCGAACTCCGGCAAGGTCACCTGTATATCTACCTGTAAAATTTAAGAGCCAAACTGACTAGCACGTGTCACGGAGGGACCAAAATCCAAATCCCTGGGCCTCCATCTACTCCGTTCCCATCTTAAATTTCATGAAAATTTACCGACGCAACAAACATTCAAGAACGCTGCTCGTAACACGGAGGAGCAGCACTGCTAGAACACTCAATACGATTCAGTGCTAGTATAAATGTCTGTAACTCCGGTGACTACTGAAAGTTACGGCCCATCCGTGTCGTTGCGCGAACCAAGACGGGCACGGAACGTACTAAATGTTCTACAGACACGTCGACAATAACTGCCTCTTCGGGCGCCATTGTTGGGAGTTGTTCCTTGTTGGGCAGAGCACACACACAGGAGAGGAAAAGACCTTGGCATCTGGGGAGCTGCCATTTTCGGCTAAAATTCGACAGCTGAGCAAAGGGGCGTCCCAACCAAACTCTCTCAGCTAGTATGAGTAGTTGCGACATTCAAAAATCGACGGAACTGACAAGAGTAGTTACTGCGTTTCGGCGACGACGAGTTCGTGCGTGGTTCAAGTGCAACAGGAGGGGGAGAAAACTCTCGATGCTGTGGCACAAGAGGCAGTGGACGTGGTGAATCTCCATTGCCACTGTCTCCTGGTGCAGAGGAAGCGAAGTAACTAATGCTACGAATTGCTCGTTTCTTGCCATCAGAGGGAAGGGAACGTGTGCTTAGATGGGTGAATTTTCATGGATTGCCGTTTGTGTGCACCCATCCAGCTCAGCAAGGCGGGCAAAAGTTAATTCGTCATGAACATTAAATTATGTTTCTAACGGAAGCCAAAGAGCGCCAACACGATCTGTCATAAATAAAAAAGGGAAAAAACCGAAGGAAGTATTGATGCAGATCAAAATAGTTGCCCAGAGAAAACTTGAAACTAATCTATTTCTTTGGAGAGCTCAGCAAAGACGAATTTGAACCGCATTATCACCACTGATGTTACGAAAAGGCTGGATTCGAGGAAGGAACGGTGAGGATCATACCCTGTGCAGGTGTAGGCAACGCTCCTGGACACGGACGATCACGTCGGGCTCGCGCGATCCGTTGGCCCGCAACCTGCATGACCCATCAGTTCCAACGAGACGGTGTCAGTCTCTGCTAGACCGGCGTCGAACTCCACGCATCCCCGGTCCCAATCGCACCACCAAAGTCCGATTACCCGAGAACGTGACTGTCCGATTACCCGAGGACGTGACTTACCACGCTTGCACGGCGCGCCTGAGCACCGGCGTCGGCGAGGCGTGCGCCGCCGCCGCCGCCGGTGCCGAAGGGGAGCACGACCGCGACGTGGCCGCCGAAGACGACAGGGTGGGCGAGTCGAAGCACTCCTCCTCGTCCTCCTCCTCGTGGTCGTCCTCGTAGATGGTGTCCACGACGCCGAGCTCCTGCCACCCTCTTCCCATCTCCATGACCTCCCTCCTCTCCTCCTGCTGGCCTCTCTGGAGTCTGGACTGGAGCGGGTGGTGCTGGCGCTGCTGCGCTCGCGTTACGGTAGTGCGGTACCCGGCGATGCCAATTGGGGGGAGGAGGGGTCGCGGGGTGTTAAATCGTGGCGGCATTGAATGAGCGCATGTGGAGGGTAAATGCGGTGGCGCCCCCCGTCTCCTGCAGCCTTGCGGCGCTGCATGTGCTGCTCCGATGTTTTGAACCTCTCCGATGGGACTGCAGGGGTTCGGCTGCCGTCGCAGGAGGACGTAGCGGTTGCAGACAAGTAATGGATGGTACGAATTCAGAACCCGTTTCTTTTTTTTTCATCGGAACGGAAAATTCCATTAAACACTGACACTAGGCAGATCGTACGCGACAAGAACAGATACAAACTCCGGCCGGTGCTTGGCTCATATGACATGCACTTCAAAGAAGTCCATCGAGTTTGCTAGTACCATATTATTTTTTTAGAAAGCTCCAGGACTTCACTTGGTTTTATATTAAGAAATAAAGTATAGGATATAAACTCGGCATTTGTTAACCAATTAGTCACTTGCGGATTTCTTCAAATTGTTGTAGTGTAGTATTGTGGTTTTTCAGTAAAGACCCCGACCTATAAATATTCACAGCCCGGCTCATACGGACGGACAATATTCACCCAGAGCCCCGTTGCGACCGCAATGCTGTTCTTGAAGGACCTTACCTTAGAGCAAAAAAAGGGAATAGAAGTTAGGAAGACTACTGACGTAGGGCGGCGGGTGAGCTCAACCTCGAACCAAACAAGCAACGGATTGAGCAACTAGCGCCCGAGCAACTGGTCGAAAGGAGTGAATGGACCGAAACGAAATAAAGCATTTCTAGCAGATGAGCTTCTCCCAATTTTGTCTGGTAATAGAATAGGGCGGCTTGCTTTGACCAACACTCCACTTTTTGCTCTGTCCATGGAGCGGCTTCATTGCGGATGAAAAGAAGTCCCTGTGAGCGGAGCTACAAAAGGAAGTTCAAGCTCAAGAAATCCTCTCAATAGGGATTGGGCAAGCAAGCTGTTTGGCCTGATGTCCTACCCAAAGACTTCAAAGGTAGTCACAGGATAACCTTTTCGAGTTCTAACTTCCAAACCTATAACTTGGTTTGCTTGCCTGCTTCCTATCCGACCTATCAATCAAAGAAATGTTCTAGTTCCGCGATACGAGCTTGACTGTCGCTCTGAGACAGTAGATTTCTTGGTTGGGGGTCCCTTTATCAAAGGCTCCCTTCCCTACTGATCATACAACAAATCACGCTGAGGGGGCCCGACCCCGATCACAGGGCCGTGCCGCCTTGCCCGAGGAATCGCATTGGGTGGTGCCGTGTTATGCGGCACCCAACAACACACATATAAGGAACACAGTATTACATAAATCAAAAGCGGAAGGTTACAATTATTCTTTGTAAATAATTTACACAAATTAGCTACAGCGGAAGTCGATAACCAGCTCACGTAGAATAACTATGAAGCACCGAGAAGAGGTCCAGCCCGCAGACTCCTCTCGCTAGCAACACGAAGACAAGGCAGCGGCTAGGTCCTCCAAGGGTGACATGACTCGGAAGTTCCCGAGTCTCACCGGACAACCTTCTTTATAGCGTCGATGCTTACCTGCAAAACCACTTATATAGCAAGAGTGAGCACAAATGCTCAGCAAGACTTAACCGTCTCTCCTAAAGCATGGAACTCTATGTGAAAGTAACCTAAGACCTAAGCCTGTCCTTTGCGAAAAGACTCGCCTACGAGTTCATCCTTAACTTTCAGATTTTAGCCATAATAGTAGTGACCTTGCGCCCAGCAACATTGGAACTCCACAATCAAACAAGAAACGCTTCATTCCAATGTTACTTGTCCCAAGGTGAAAAATAAATTTAGTTTGCTCTATCTCTACTTCAAACATGGTTTTCATGCAACTTAACATAATCACAACAGCAATTAAACTTTTTGCAAACTGTTTCCACACAAGTTGATTAACTACGTCACAACATGGGAGCAAGCGGTACTCAATAACCGCGAGGGACGGTGATTCGAATCAAACACTACCCGGATAACTCGACACATACGCCCGCCTCTGAAGACCCAACTCTGGCGTCCTTCATTACATCGTATGTGGCAACCTTTCTCAGGACACTAAACTGTAGAACCGGTCGCGCCGTCTCGGGCTCATAGGTCTAACGAGACGATGTGGTATGCCTCTACAATCCAGTGAACCTGGTACATCGGTTTCCTGATTCCCATATGTCAGTAAGCATCCGGTACACAACTCAATACTTGCTCCTGGACGCGGCATACGCATCGGTCCTTAACCGACACAGGCAGAGCTACTCGACCAAGACCTCGTCTTGTCGCAGCCTAACCCCTCTGCCCGGTCTCATCTTTAGAAATGTAAACTTTAGTTTGCTTCCTTTCCCAACCACACTTATGATCTTCTGAACTATAGCTCGCGAGTAGATTCCAACTACTCGTCTTCTACCGGATGTCCTAGCCTAATTAGCATTGCCTTATTCTACAGCGATGACACATTTCTACCCTTGACCTCAGGGTTCATGTTTGGTTATGCAAGTGGAGTATCACACATCCTTGACCTAATGCACATACAAACCTTGACCAAATGTAGTGAACAAAGGGAAAACTTTAAAAACAACTTAAGTGCAAACCGGGGCTTGCCTTGGTTTTGCAGGTGACTTAAGTCAGGTAAGATGAAGTTAGTTGCTGATGATGACTTGAGGTTTAATCCCTGCCTTCTTGCTGCTTGATCCAAGTTCAACTTCTCCTTCACTCTTCCACGTTTAAACACTACACGTTATGAACATGCATACATGTTTAATTGTAAAACTTTTTGCTAACAAATGCTAAAGCCAAGTTTGAAACTGGAACTTTGTTTAAGAATTTAAAATGAAACTGGTGCTAGTGGTTTGGGTTTGTGTTTAAGCACTATCATCAAGTGATGAGTGGGGTTCCATCACTTGGGTGGGAATCAACTAATAATGGTTGGACAGGACATAATGATCCAGGGCTCCAATGGAGCTGGAAATTTTCTTGGGAGTTCCTTGTCACAAGAAAGTTCTCTGGCCCAAAATTCAGAACATTCCACTAAGTGGATCACCCAGAACACTTCCCTAAGCATTTAAGCATAAAGGAATTAATTCTGATTAAACTTGCATTTTCATGCAAATCTAAGTGAACCATAATTTCATACATAGCTCAGAGAGTATGTATGAATTTTTCCTAGGATTTTTGGAGTTAAGGAATGGCTAGAACTGAATTTCTAAGTTTTGGAAATCCTCTGAAAATGTTTCTGTATTCATTTGAATACAGAAACTTGAAATTGGAATTATCTTAACTAAATCAACTCCAAATGAGCTGAAACTTTTACAGGAGTCTCCTAATATTCTAAAGAATATTCTGGCAAAATTTGGGGAATTTTGGATAAACCAAACTCCCTCAAAAATTCTTTTGCTGAAAAGCTTTAAAGAATTTTCCAGAATTTTCTATTCGTTTTCATGCAAATGGGGTTGCATATTTGGATAGAGCATTTCATCCTGAATCCAACCCAATTTGAATCACTAAATTTGGAGCTCTCTAGCAAAAGTTATGCAGATCCAAAGTTTGAACCGAATCTGGAATTCAAATTAATTCGGAAAAAGTTTAAACCCTGACTGCGGCCACAGGGCCACGTGTCGACCGCTGAAACACGAGCCACACGGGGCCACAGACCTTTTCCCGCATTGTCACAGTTTGATCCGAGGCCACAGAGAATCCCGTATGTTTAAGTTCAGCCGCTGGCGGGTGGGACCGACCACCTTCGTCTTCCTTCGGCTCCCGCGCGACCCCCGCCGCCGGAGCTCGCCGGAAAACTTCAGAACCCAGGCCCCCGTTCACTTCCCGTGCTCAAACTTGCCGTCAGCCCCTAATTTCGTGCGCTGATCACGGGGAGAGGGTTTCCCCACACCGACGTCGGCCCTAACCGAGCTCGCGACGGTGTGGCGGCTTAACCGAGCTTCGGTGACGTAGCGCCGCTGTTCTAGCTCGCCAAAAACACGAAGGATTAGCGCTACAGCATAGGTGGAAGGTGTAGATCATCGACGTGTGCTCAATTTTTCTTGGAGAGGCCGCTAGCTATGCTGCCACCGTGCGCCCGAGGTGGTTTTTGCGGCGACAGTGTAAAAACTGGGCTTTCTTCGGCTAGGGTTGATGGAATCGGGCGCTGTTTGGTCGAGGAGGTCCGTAGGAGGCTGAGGATCATGACACCAGCACACAACTGGAAGCCCTCACACCTCGGGGAAGAATTTCCCGGTCTGGAGCCGGCGACCCAAAGAAACCGCCGTGAGTAAAACTCAAATTCCGGCTAGATGGTCCCATGAACTGACCCCAAACTCAGTGGACAGCAAGGAGAGGTGGTAACCAACCTTTCTCGTGGCTTTGTTGGGCGTGAAACACCGGAGTGGCTTGGTTTGAAGTCAAGTAGCCGAGGTTGGTCCGCCGGGGAAGAACCGGCTCGCCGAGGCGATTGCAGCCCGCTGCACCCTCAGAACTGGCCTTGACAGCTTCAGGGAGTGTGGGCGACGTTGCTTTCGAGCTCGTCCGGGTGTCCACGGCTCAGGGAGAGGGTTGACGACGGGAGCCCGAGCGTGTGGGCGCGGCGGCGGCAAAAGCTCCCGGAAACGGCGCTGTGGCGAGGAGGGCGCGTGGCTCGGAGGTGGCTCGGTGCTGTGAGGTGTGCGCTCTCGGTGGGAGGACGATAAGGGCGAGGGGAACCGACGTCGAAGCAGCTCGGGAGCTGGCGGTCGCGTAGTCTCGGTGGCGCGCGCGCGCGTTCGGTCCTTCGAGCGAAAACACAGTGACCCGGTTTGAGTCTGAACAGAGAGACTGTTGCTTATGTGCTAAGTCTCCCCCTCTCCTCAATGACAATTGGGTCCCACTCACCTCCTCTCCTAAATATCCCAATTTTTGGCACATTGTAAACTTCAGCTCTGAGGAACTTAAATCCAAAAGTCATTTGACAATTTGATCAGTTATTCCTCACTTTTGAGTTTAAATTCAAATTTGGATGAAATTTACAAGTTCCTTTGATATTCCTATCAAAGCACCTCCAATTTGCTCCAAATTTGCCCCCTCTACAATTTGAACCTGGGGAGTTTGAATATGCCCTCTGATCTTTGAGTTGGTCATTGCAAATACAACTTTTTAAACAACAGCTTGAATTTCCTCTTTTGAAACATGCCCTTCTTCTTTTTGGAAGTGGCCCTCTTATTTCAAACTGATTTCAAAGTTTTATTGCTCATGCCAACACTTTCATGAGTACCCAAAAGTTTTTGTAAGTCCCATTTCTTGCATATAAACTCAACTTTATTCATAGCTCAGTTTTCTATTTACAAGTTTTGGGACTTTTACATTCCTCCCCCCTTAAAAAGAATCTCGTCCCGAGATTCATGATTAAGGACAAGGTGGAGAGGACAGTTACTCAACATACGCCTCTAACAACTCTGGATGATTGCGTTGCAAATATTCCTCGCTTTCCCATGTAGCTTCGTCGGACGTGTGATTTTCCCATAGCACCTTGAAAAATCGCAGCGTCCGATTTCTGGTTTCGCGAGTCTTTTCATCAATTATCCGGGTTGGTCGCTCAACATAAGTGAGGTCCGGCTTCAAATCTGCTATGTCTCCCTTGAGAACCTCCGTTGGAACTTTTAAACACTTCCGCAACTGAGATATGTGGAAGACATTATGCACTCCGGCTAAGGCTGCCAGTAGCTCCAAACGGTATGCCACGGGTCCACACCTTTCCATGATGGCGAAGGGACCGATAAAACGCGGAGCTAGTTTCCCTTTCACTCCGAATCGGTGAATGCCCTTCATGGGAGATACGCGGAGGTAGACGTGGTCCCCAACATGAAAGTTTAGAGGACGACGTCTCTTATCCGCATAGCTCTTTTGCCTGGACTGAGCGGCTTTCAGATTTGCTTGAATAAGCCTTACCCGCTCTTCGGCTTCATTTACGAGATCAATCCCGTAAATAACTCTCTCGCCGGATTCACACCAGTTCAAGGGTGTGCGGCATTTCCGGCCGTAGAGAGCTTCATAAGGCGCCATTTTGATACTTGATTGATACCCGTTGTTATATGAGAACTCCGCCAACGGTAAGTGATCATCCCAGCTCTTACCGTGGTGGATGATACATGCTCTCAGCATATCTTCAAGTATTTGATTCACCCTCTCCGTTTGTCCATCGGTTTGAGGGTGATACGCGGAGCTTCGAATCAATTTAGTTCCCAAGGATGTGTGTAGCTGTTCCCAGAAACGGGATACGAACAGCGATCCTCTGTCGGAGACAATGGTACGGGGAACTCCGTGCAGGCATAGGATTCGTGCTATGTATAACTCCGCATACTGCTTGGCGCTGTAGTTGGTATGCACCGGAATGAAGCGTGCCGATTTGGTTAATCGATCAACGATTACCCAAATCGAGTCATGATGGCGGGAGGTCATCGGTAACCCAACGATGAAATCCATACTCAAGTCTTCCCACTTCCATGCCGGTATTTGTAGCGGTTGCAGCAGGCCCGACTTCTTCACATGGTCGGCCTTAACTCTTCAACACGTATCACATTCTGAAACGTATTTTGCAACTTCACGTTTCATACGTGTCCACCAAAACTTCTTCCGGAGGTCTTGGTACATTTTATTGCTGCCAGGATGAATAGAAAATTTGGATAAGTGAGCCTCATCCAAGATTTTCTTCCGCAGCCTCATATCACGGGGTACGACTATCCGGTCCTTGAACCACAAGGTATCTTCCTCATCTAACCGGAAACATTTCATCTCCCCGTTCTTTAACCTCCTTTTGATATGAGCCATGCCCTTGTCTTTCTTTTGAGCTGCCATAACCTCCTCTTTTATTGTGGGTATGAGGGCTAGGTTATGCAGAGCTCCAAATGGAACCAAGTAAAGACTTGGTTCTTCCTCTTCTATCGGCGTGATGGTTAGGCTATGAATATGAGACTTCCGGCTGAGTGCGTCGGCAACCACATTTGCCTTGCCCGGATGATAATGAATTTCAATCTCATAGTCCTTGATCAGCTCCAACCATCGCCGTTGTCGCATATTCAACTCTTTCTGAGTGAATATGTATTTCAAACTTTTGGGGTCGGTGTAGAGATGAACCAGATTTCCCAATAGGTAATGTCTCCACATCTTCAACGCTAACACCACGGCAGCCAGTTCGAGATCATGAGTTGGATAATGTTGCTCATGATTCCGCAATTGCCGTGATCCATATGCGACCACATGTCCTCCTTGCATGAGTACACAACCAAGCCCGACGTCGGATGCATCACAATAAACATCAAAAGGCTTGGTTGTATCCGGTTGAGCTAGAACCGGGGCTGTTGTGAGGTGTTTCACCAACGCTTGAAAAGCTTCCTCACATGGCTTGCTCCAATCATACTTGATGCCTTTCTTCAGTAGCTCCGTCATAGGTTTGGAGATTTTTGAGAAGCTCGGGATGAACCTCCGGTAATATCCAGCCAAACCCAAGAAGCTACGAACTTCATGGACTGATGTTGGAGACTTCCACTTCAGCACTTGTTCAATCTTGCTTGGATCAACAGCAATGCCTTCTGCTGAGATAATGTGTCCAAGAAATGGCACTTGGTTGATCCAGAATTCACATTTACTAAACTTTGCATAGAGCTTGTGATCTCTCAGTCGTTGGAGCACAATATGCAAATGTTTAGCGTGTTCCTCTTCAGATTCGGAGTAGACCAAGATGTCGTCGATGAATACCACGACGAACTGATCCAGCTCCGGCATGAACACCGAGTTCATAAGATACATAAAGTGGGCCGGAGCATTGGTCAACCCAAATGACATGACAAGATATTCATAGAGCCCATATCTTGTCGAGAATGCTATTTTCGGGACATCTTCCGCGCGAATCTTGATTTGATGATATCCCGACCTTAAGTCCATCTTGGAGAAGACTTTAGCACCCACTAGCTGATCAAAAAGAATATCAATTCTTGGTAGTGGATACTTGTTCTTTATGGTCACAGCATTTAAAGGACGATAATCGACGCATAGCCTCAGCGTGTCATCCTTCTTCTTCACGAACAACGCTGAGCAACCCCATGGTGATGAACTTGGACGAATAAACCCCTTGTCCATCAGATCTTTGAGTTGCTCCTTCAATTCTGCTAATTCATTCGGAGCCATTTTGTATGGTCTCCGAGAGATCGGCGTGATTCCCGGTATCAACTCTATTTTGAACTCCACCTCGCGCTCAGGTGGTAGTCCTGGAAGATCTTCGGGAAACACGTCCGGATATTCACGGACTACCGGAATGTCTTCTAATTTGCAAGCCTCGGCATTACATACTTCCGGGTCTTTGGAAACCGCTTCGCCGAGATACAATGTTTGACGTCCGTGAAGTGGAGAGTCCAAGTGAACACTCCTGTTCTCGATGTCCAGAACAGCCTTATGGAAGGTCAACCATGATATTCCCAATATGGCATTGATTCCATGGTCTTCGAGAATGATGAGGGTGGTAGGATAAATTTTTCCACCCAAGCAAAGTGGTGCTCGAGAGACGACTTCATTAGTTGATATGTCTCCACCTGGCGAATGAATAAGGTAGGAACCTTTCGTGATAGTGGTGGAGATCTGATCCCGGATCACCGTTGCCCTGCTAATGAAGTTATGTGTCGCACCCGAGTCGAATAAAATGACAACCGGCTTGTCATTTAAGGTGAACCTGCCGGCAAGAACAGGTCCTCCCTTTGGCAGATCATCGACTGGCACATAATTGACTGTCCCCACTTTTGACATAGCTTTTCTGGGCTGCCCAAGATCACTTTTTGGAACTGGACCCGCAGACACGTTGTTGCTGTTTGGTTCAGTTGCTTCATTGACATTGGGCTCATTGTCAATATGGAGGGGGACAACACTCGGTTCAACTGAGAAATCACCTTGTTCATCTTCAGCCTCTTGAGGGTAATAATGTTCTAGTGCACCTTGTTGACACTGAGGTGCATAAGAAATAAGTTGCTGCCGCGGTAGAGGTGAATAAGACCTCTGTGGAGTAGAAGAGTCGTCACACTCCCAGAATGATTGCACCTCTTGTGGAATCTCTCGACCGGAAGGTGAACGGATTACCAACCGATACTTCTGAGGTAGACGATTGTCTTCATCTTGTGATGAATCCCTCTCCCTCTTTTCCTTGAGGTAGAGGTTGGAATAATATTCTTGAGCGATAGCACAGCTCACAAACTCATCAAAATTCTCTTGGCTAACTTGAGCCAATTCACATCGCAGCCTAGCAGTCAGCCCTCGATAAAAATGATAACCCCTCATGGATGGTGATTTCACATAGTCAGGGACATATTGAGCTAAGTGATTGAATTCCTTCGCATACTCAATAACACTCATGTCCCCTTGCTTCAGACTCCAGAACTCATCCAGACTGGTTTGCCTTATGCCCGCAGGGATGAAATGAGCACGAAATGCAGCCTGGAACTCCGCCCATGTGATACGATGCCCTGCTGGTTGGACAGCAAGGTACTCTGCCCACCATGCTCCAGCAAAGCCGTGAAGCTGTTGAGCGGCATATAGAGTCTTCGAGAATTCATCACATCGGATCAATCCAAGCTTGGACTCAATGACACGTAACCAGTGACTTGCTTCACAATGGTCAGCCGCCTCGGAGAATACCGGCGGTTGTGTCGCCAGGAAATCCAGATACGTGCTCTGGGTTGGCATGTGATGTTGAGCTTCTCGATCTATGCCTTGCTGAACTAGAGTTTGGAGAGTTTCATTCATTTTGGCCATAATTTCCGCCAATCCGGTTGGCGATGGCTCTTGTGATGAAGTCGAGTCATTCCCACCTCGACTGGAACCTCCAATCTCTATTTGAGAATGTGTACGTACCATACTGCACGAAACAAAATTTTGAGTCCATCAAAATTCTATCTCAGTAGTAAGTAAAGATAAGTAAAACATGAACATGTCATGAACTTTATGAAAGCATAACCACATTCATGTTTAAACAAATCTTATGTACGCTAAGTTAATCAGCGGAACTACCCTGACCAGCTCACACAAACTCCAAATTTTACTCAAGTTATCAACAGATTCTAGACTTGAGTTCAATACCAAAGTTTTAGTAAACTTCAGTAGCTTTCCAACAAGTACTTATGTGCTCCTTAAGGATTTTTCTACAGGAAGTTATGGCTTAAAAACAGAAAGGTCCAGAGAGGTTTTTGCTACTGTCCTGGTTTGAACAGTTTGCCTTCAACTGGACTTTTCACCCATGTAACGTGTGATTCTGCTCTGGAGGCCTACAAGGAAGTTGTAGAGCACTTGAAAATATTTCTAGAACTGTATCATACACCTTATTTGGGTCAAGCTACTCAGAGTTATGCTCTGTTAAAGTCCAGCAAGAATTCCTGCCAGAAACAGAGCACTCTGTTTTTGAAACTTTGACACCTAGTTATACTCTCATTTGATCCTCAGCTCAAAATAAGAGTTCAGTAGATACTACTTGTTTCAAACTTCCATTTTTAGTTGAAAGTTAGTTCATGAATCATTTCTTCATAGAGAAGAGGTTATTAAGTGTAGTACGGTGTCGATGCACCGTAAGAAACATGTCGGTACTACGTTGCCTCACCAAAAGAAAAATCCTAAACCGGATTATACCGGCATATCCGTTTTATCAGTGGCACTAAGACGGTCTCTCGCACACGTGTACTACACGGGATACGTACGTGGTTAGTACCTGCAGAAGAACACTCAATAGTGGTGCACTCAAGGGTTGTTTCATTTCAGGCAGTTCCATAATTGAAAATAAATACAAACGCCCGTATCATTGCCATACGGCCGTCCTTGAGTTAAGTCACGTCTCAAGGTACGTGATCGTGTTTCAACACCACACGACGGGGAACCCGAGTATGTCATGAACGGGTCGTCACGGTTGGGAATGTTATCAACCCAACGGATACCACCTACTGCCCTGCAGGGCACGCCGATGGCAAGCGCTGCGTATGTTCCCCTGGGCTACTTCCAGACGAACACACTATCGCGTTACTGACCACACGATGGGGTCTCCACTTACTTGCCTAATGCACGCTAGGGATCAGCGTTTCATATGAACTCAGGAACATGAAGAGTCCAAGAGTTTCATATTAACATCTCACACCAAGCTGTGAGATCTAACCCTGAACCACTTTCCTCGTCAGGGGAGCTAACCGAAATTGAACCGCTTTCGGTGGCGTTCCTTACCATTCTTACCTGAACGTAGGTGCGTCGTTACATAATGAAAATTCAGAATTAAAACACATATGTTAGTCTTGCCACTTTAAGTAACTACACAACTATAGTCCTTATGTGGGCCTAATATCGTTTCCTCACCGTATCCTAAGTTTTTGTCGTAATACGATCCTTACTCCGTGTGCTATTACCAATGCGGCTCTGATACCACACTGAGGGGGCCCGACCCCGATCACAGGGCCATGCCGCCTTGCCCGAGGAATCGCATTGGGTGGTGCCGTGTTATGCGGCACCCAACAACACACATATAAGGAACACAGTATTACATAAATCAAAAGCGGAAGGTTACAATTATTCTTTGTAAATAATTTACACAAATTAGCTACAGCGGAAGTCGATAACCAGCTCACGTAGAATAACTATGAAGCACCGAGAAGAGGTCCAGCCCGCGGACTCCTCTCGCTAGCAACACGAAGACAAGGCAGCGGCTAGGTCCTCCAAGGGTGACATGACTCGGAAGTTCCCGAGTCTCACCGGACAACCTTCTTTATAGCGTCGATGCTTACCTGCAAAACCACTTATATAGCAAGAGTGAGCACAAAGGCTCAGCAAGACTTAACCGTCTCTCCTAAAGCATGGAACTCTATGTGAAAGTAACCTAAGACCTAAGCCTGTCCTTTGCGAAAAGACTCGCCTACGAGTTCATCCTTAACTTTCAGATTTTAGCCATAATAGTAGTGACCTTGCGCCCAACAACATTGGAACTCCACAATCAAACAAGAAACGCTTCATTCCAATGTTACTTGTCCCAAGGTGAAAAATAAATTTAGTTTACTCTATCTCTACTTCAAACATGGTTTTCATGCAACTTAACATAATCACAACAGCAATTAAACTTTTTGCAAACTGTTTCCACACAAGTTGATTAACTACGTCACAACATGGGAGCAAGCGGTACTCAATAACCGCGAGGGACGGTGATTCGAATCAAACACTACCCGGATAACTCGACACATACGCCCGCCTCTGAAGACCCAACTCTGGCGTCCTTCATTACGTCGTATGTGGCAACCTTTCTCAGGACACTAAACTGTAGAACCGGTCGCGCCGTCTCGGGCTCATAGGTCTAATGAGACGATGTGGTATGCCTCTACAATCCAGTGAACCTGGTACATCGGTTTCCTGATTCCCATATGTCAGTAAGCATCCGGTACACAACTCAATACTTGCTCCTGGACGCGGCATACGCATCGGTCCTTAACCGACACAGGCAGAGCTACTCGACCAAGACCTCGTCTTGTCGCAGCCTAACCCCTCTGCCCGGTCTCATCTTTAGAAATGTAAACTTTAGTTTGCTTCCTTTCCCAACCACACTTATGATCTTCTGAACTATAGCTCGCGAGTAGATTCCAACTACTCGTCTTCTACCGGATGTCCTAGCCTAATTAGCATTGCCTTATTCTACAGCGATGACACATTTCTACCCTTGACCTCAGGGTTCATGTTTGGTTATGCAAGTGGAGTATCACACATCCTTGACCTAATGCACATACAAACCTTGACCAAATGTAGTGAACAAAGGGAAAATTTTAAAAACAACTTAAGTGCAAACCGGGGCTTGCCTTGGTTTTGCAGGTGACTTAAGTCAGGTAAGATGAAGTTAGTTGCTGATGATGACTTGAGGCTTAATCCCTGCCTTCTTGCTCCTTGATCCAAGTTCAACTTCTCCTTCACTCTTCCACGTTTAAACACTACACGTTATGAACATGCATACATGTTTAATTGTAAAACTTTTTGCTAACAAATGCTAAAGCCAAGTTTAAAACTGGAACTTTGTTTAAGAATTTAAAATGAAACTGGTGCTAGTGGTTTGGGTTTGTGTTTAAGCACTATCATCAAGTGATGAGTGGGGTTCCATCACTTGGGTGGGAATCAACTAATAATGGTTGGACAGGACATAATGATCCAGGGCTCCAATGGAGCTGGAAATTTTCTTGGGAGTTCCTTGTCACAAGAAAGTTCTCTGGCCCAAAATTCAGAACATTCCACAAAGTGGATCACCTAGAACACTTCCCTAAGCATTTAAGCATAAAGGAATTAATTCTGATTAAACTTGCATTTTCATGCAAATCTAAGTGAACCATAATTTCATACATAGCTCAGAGAGTATGTCTGAATTTTTCCTAGGATTTTTGGAGTTAAGGAATGGCTAGAACTGAATTTCCAAGTTTTGGAAATCCTCTGAAAATGTTTCTGTATTCATTTGAATACAGAAACTTGAAATTGGAATTATCTTAACTAAATCAACTCCAAATGAGCTGAAACTTTTACAGGAGTCTCCTAATATTCTAAAGAATATTCTGGCAAAATTTGGGGAATTTTGGATAAACCAAACTCCCTCAAAAATTCTTTTGCTGAAAAGCTTTAAAGAATTTTCCAGAATTTTCTATTCGTTTTCATGCAAATGGGGTTGCATATTTGGATAGAGCATTTCATCCTGAATCCAACCCAATTTGAATCACTAAATTTGGAGCTCTCTAGCAAAAGTTATGCAGATCCAAAGTTTGAACCGAATCTGGAATTCAAATTAATTCGGAAAAAGTTTAAACCCTGACTATATGAGGCTGCGGAAGAAAATCTTGGATGAGGCTCACTTATCCAAATTTTCTATTCATCCTGGCAGCAATAAAATGTACCAAGACCTCCGGAAGAAGTTTTGGTGGACACGTATGAAACGTGAAGTTGCAAAATACGTTTCAGAATGTGATACGTGTCGAAGAGTTAAGGCCGACCATGTGAAGAAGTCGGGCCTGCTGCAACCGCTACAAATACCGGCATGGAAGTGGGAAGACTTGAGTATGGATTTCATCGTTGGGTTACCGATGACCTCCCGCCATCATGACTCGATTTGGGTAATCGTTGATCGATTAACCAAATCGGCACGCTTCATTCCGGTGCATACCAACTACAGCGCCAAGCAGTATGCGGAGTTATACATAGCACGAATCCTATGCCTGCACGGAGTTCCCCGTACCATTGTCTCTGACAGAGGATCGCTGTTCGTATCCCGTTTCTGGGAACAGCTACACACATCCTTGGGAACTAAATTGATTCGAAGCTCCGCGTATCACCCTCAAACCGATGGACAAACGGAGAGGGTGAATCAAATACTTGAAGATATGCTGAGAGCATGTATCATCCACCACGGTAAGAGCTGGGATGATCACTTACCATTGGCGGAGTTCTCATATAACAACGGGTATCAATCAAGTATCAAAATGGCGCCTTATGAAGCTCTCTACGGCCGGAAATGCCGCACACCCTTGAACTGGTGTGAATCGTACCAAAACATCATTGTTTCTCATACAACTGCATCACGGTGAAGAGTTAAGAAAGTCGACAATGCCCCACAATGGTTTATGATCATGTCTAAATGCTTCGATGATGCTTCTTCCTTTATACCTTCAATAATCTGTGGTATAGACCTTTCTCTTGACTCAAACACTCTTGCATTTCTTTATTTCCATAATTGCCAACATACAAGGATAGTTAGAGACCCGATACCTTTGGTTTTATTTGCATGCTCTGCATCCGTCATTGCACGGTGCCATTCTGAGGTCTCCGCCGGGATACACCATGTTATCGGATGAAGTTTAGGTTGTTTTGTCCACACCGACACTTCCATCCAAACAACTTTGGTGAAGGGCCATTCCTTGAAGAGATGCATTGTTGTTTCTAAATTTCGGTAGCATAGTGGACAAAGGTATTGGTTTTCCCAACCTCGACTTTGGAGCCTCGCCGCAGTCTACAATCTATCTCGCAAGAGCAACCAGTCGAGTACCTTACACCGTGCCGGGGCCCAGGCTCTCCATAAATGCTTTGGATACCATGAGTGTTGCTACTACCTTCAAACTGAAGGTGATACGCCGATCTTGCCGTGTATTCTCCTGACACTAACATTTTCCAAATTATGTCATCCTCCTGGTTGTCCATAGGGTCAAAGATGATATGCTCTTGAATCCGTGACCATAGCGAGACAATGTCTAGAAAGGTCATGCATGAGGTCCTCAATCCACGCATTATTTTCCCTGGTAGCTGTGACTGATCTTCTTTTCCTCTTAACATGTTTGTACAGTGCAAGATATTGTGCCTCATGTGAAGAACCACTGAGCCAACTAGATGTCCAGAAGCGAGCCACTTTCCCGTTGTACACAGTGACTGTTGTAGCAATACTAAACAGTGATTCATCAACCTCATCCACAGGGAGCTCTGAGCCTACCCAAACCTTCTGCGGATATTTCCATTCATCCCACAACCAACGTAATCTAAGCGCCCGACTAAAGCACCATAAATCTATAATGCCAAGTCCCCCACAGTAGGCCAATTAATATTACACTTTCCACCATGTAGCTCTTCCGTCTCTGCCCATAGGAACCTTCGACGTATCTTGTCCACTTTCTTGAGAAATTGTTTAGGAACCTTCATTGTAGCCAGAACATATGACGGTAGCGAGCTCAGGACTGTTCGAACCAGCTCACGACGACCTAGCAAAGTTAGCAGTTTTCCTTTCCATCCCGCCATCCTTGCTTGTACCCTGTCTCGCACATGTTGCAAATGACTCAGCCTTAATCGCCCAAGCGTAAATGGGATGCCAAGATAATTGAGCGGGAAATTCAGCCCTGATTCCTTGGAACGGTAGTAAAACTGCATCCAGATCTACATTTGAACAACAAATTGGCGCAACTGAGCTTTTGGTTGGGTTGATCCGTAACCCCGTCGCATCACCAAACCTGGCCATAGCCTCTGTGATCAGCTCCACATCCTCTAGAACTGGTATAGAGGACGACATCGTCTAAGTACCATATTATAAGATCTTGGACAAACTGAAATAGCACAGCTTTTTAATAGATAAAGTTTCAGGTTCCTAATTTGCCTGAACAAGCATCCATATAGGCTGCTGTCCAGCTCCTTCGAGCGCAGTGGTGTGACTAACAACATCGGTTTCCAAAATAATTCTTGGCAGTCCTAGGTAAGCAACTCTCTCCAGACATCACAAAACCACCATCGCTTCCGTATGTAGAGCAGAAGACACTCGTTCAAGTCTACCTACTCCTCCTTCCAAAAGATCTCCCTTGATTATCTCGATCGGGCTACAAAACCTTAGCCTCTGATATTTTTCTTTGGATTAAAGGCAGCATCAGTATTCAGTTTATATACTCTTGGTGGTGGTGGTGATGGTGGTGTAGCCTTTACCGCTCTGGCCTTGTTTGACTGGAACTGGGATTCAAATTGTCCTGCAAATTCCCTGAACGCCCGGCACCCTTTCTCCAGAATTTTCCTTGTTGCGAGTTGCCCACCACTTCCATAGCAGAACGAAGATGTTCATCTGTGTGTCGTGGTGCTGAACCCAAATCTTGTTAATTACCTCCCTTCCTGAAACGCGTGACCTAAAACGGTTGCCGTAAACATGCATACGACGTGCTACGGGTAGGGTGCGCCGCAAGCAAAGCGCGTCGAATTCGTGTCCGCGGCGCCTGTATCCTGAGCTTAGCCCATACGGTTAGTTCTGTCCCGGTGTCCGTGCTCGCGCCACGACCAGCGGTATACGACGAGTGACGACGGCGCGAGGTTAATACTTGCCTTGACGATCTCTCGGTCTCCGTGCGTGCGATCCTGCGCGCTCCTGCTGTGCGCTCGCTCCGTCCATCCGCCGATGGCCGTGCGCGTCTCGGCTTCTACTGCTACTATAACTGTCCCCGCGTGTTCCATACCCGTACTTGCTCGGCGATTGCCAGCCGCCGTAGGTCACCACGAGCAGGGCGGTTCAGAGTTCGGAACACGCCGGTATGGGTCACGTCGTCAATTAGCTGGACATTGTTTCGTCTTCAGTACCCGTAACTTGGTTACTGATGCTGCATCGTTTGTTTTGCAACTCCACAGAGAAGGAACCGTCAGCAGAGACTCCGGTTTCCTTGTTGCAGAACTCGTCTGACGGACACTGCTGGGGCAGAGATCTGAGAAAGTCTTCCACGACGGAGAGAGCTTCGTTAACAGAGAGGCTTTTGGGCCATTGCCAGTCTGGAAAAAACGTTGCACTGTTGAGTAGTCTTCCAATTCTTTTGCTGCTGGACATCCCTGATGCAAAGAAATATCTAAGTACGTCTCAGAAGCAATGAAGCGGACGTCTGGAGCAGCAAGCGTGAACCGATGCGAGGACACGCAGAGCAGTAAATAACCCGGGCATAAAGAGGCCGGAGCGTGACGCAGAGAACAGTCTACCTTCCGCATTCGGATGAGCGTTTTGAATTTTCGACAGAGACTGGTTAGTTCGAGAGCTGAGTTTGAACACTCGGATATGAATGCACGCGACCGAACAAAGTCCCCGCGGGAGACATGTAATTATAACACTGTCAACTTTGGGTTTCACCAGAATACCATCGAGACATTATAAATTGTATTACAGACCATTTTCAACAGAAAAGAAAATAGAAAAAGACTAAAATGCCCTTAACTCTCTTACTCATATCACTCACTTGAGACATTATAACTTATCTCACAGCCCCTTTTAACATAAAAGAACATAAGAAAAAAAACCAAAATATCCTTAACTCTTTTACTCACATCACTCACTTGAAAGTTAAGGGCATTTTAGTCTTTTTCTATTTTCTTTTCTGTTGAAAATAAGCTGTAATACAATTTATAATGTCTCGATGGTATTCTGGCGAAGCCTAACGTTGACAGTGTTATAATTACAATTGTCTCGAAGTCCGCGGAGCAGCACAGACCAAGGGCGACACGTTCCGGACCTGCTGCTTCTTTTACGTTGAAGCTGAGTGAGACCTAGCACAAGCAGGATAACGCCGTTACATTCCCTGGTAACGTCAGCGAACCATATACTGCTATATTGGCAATTCTTTTTTTGTGTGTGTGTGAAAACTGACGGTTCTTTTTGAACGATGAATTATTGATAGATTTGTTCTTTTTCCCTAGGAACAGTATCGATAGATTTCACTTTCCCCTTACGAGGATGCGGGCCATGAGAAGCGCCTCTGTAGCCTCACGGCTTTGCTTAATTACACGAGTAAGCGCGAATAAAATGGAACAGAACAAATTCAGTAATCAATACTGGTTATTAACGAAGCAGAGCAGTGCAGCAGCCGCGCTCCTCCAATCTTCAGAGGAAGCACCGAAGCAGGCAGGCGGCCTTGCCTTCCCCCACTTCCGGCGGCCCGTCGTCCGCTGCCTCGGGCAGCTCGGAGTAGTCGACCAGGTGCCGCCTGCTGCTACCGGAGCTGTCGTCCGACGAGAGGCTGCGGTAGGTGCCACGCTCGTCGCCGTGGCTCCTCCTGATGGCGTCGATCACGAACGGGAACAGGCCTTCCATCGCGCTGGGGAGCTTGCTTCTGCGATTCCGACCTGGTGCACTGGCAACGAGTGCGGCCTTGCCAATTTATACAGGCCGGTGGCGCCGGCGCGCGTGGGCTGGCGCGCTCGTCGCTAGTGTGTATGGTGACTATTGTCCACGTACGTTCCGGTGGGCGTGGCCGGTTAGGGCCGGTTTGGAAGTTTCGTTGCTCCGCTAGCCTCCTACCTGCTCGATTCCAATGTCACATGGTCATCAGCGAGCTACTACCTGGTTTGGCGGCATCCCGGTCCTCGTTCAGTTCCCCAGGTTTGTATGACGGCGATGTTGTCTTTGCGGAACAGTATATGATAGGGAATCTGGAAAGAGAGGCATCTTGTCCTCAGGGGCTGCATACACACGCAACCGAAGCACCATTGTTTTGACCCTTGCCTTCTCCGTGGAAAGGTGGTGTAACCACTTCAGCAGAGTTTGTTTGTTTGTTTGTACTGGCACCGGTTTAAGCTTTCGGTAACATTGATCATACGCTTACGTTATATATGCTCTAATATGATCTTCAGATTCATAAATATCGTATATTTGGTACAATCGTTTTGTAAATTATTTTGCGGCTTCTCTGGATCAATTAATCTGCCTCTATATCAGATTTTGTTGTTTTTTATAAAAAATGATTGGTTGTCTAGTGCCGTCCAAAAAATGGAATATGAAATTGCTAATCACGTTCCTCGATATGCTTCGCCGTTCCCACGAGAATTGTTCTCTTTATGCCTAATAGTGATAGGACAAGAGTTGCAATTAACAAGTTGAGCCAGTTACAAACATGTTTAATGTCACGTCCGGTACCTGCAATAGACACTAAGTGTTCTCCCGCGTGTGCCAGGATCATGTCACATCACACGCGGAATAGTAAAGAGCAAATGTATCATTAATTAATTAAGCCAAGTGCGGCGATTACATCATCCGAGTACATAAAATGCCTCATAGACTCAAAAAGAAGAGTACATCATAACAGCGGAAAACTAAGTAGGGCATCCACACGCGCCGTCCGATGGTACGCCAGCCTAGAACTGCGCGTCGGGGTCGAAGCCGTCGTCCACATCATCCTCAGCAGCCTCCTCGGGTCCTGAGCAACACGGAAAGGAAAAGAGGCAAACGACTGAGTACATAATGTACTCAGCAAGTGTGGGAAAAATTATGCATGATGAGGCAAGAATCAAGGAAGGCTAGACACGGCTCTTGCACTACGCAACCTATTCCTTAGTTTTAATTAAGCTTCCTATTAATTTAGTGACATCCCCACCCAACCCAAACATGTCTCCAAGTGATCTCCACTATCACTATAATCTCAATCCCAACCACCATCCCAAACCACACCAAACCAACCCACGCTAATCATGAGAGAGTCACCAGCCCGCTCCTGACCGTGAGCATGACTGTCTAGACAGTTTTGACTATGCAGAGTTTGTACCCTTTACCCACAAGTGGTGTTTTCATCGCCCGTCGGCGACTCAAGAAACTCCTTTCCGCCCTCTCACACTCCCTATGGTGTGGGGCCAGGAGTACACGACAAGGCCTTTACATTGCACTACTCAACCCGTGCACACCCGCTAAGGATTCACCGCTGCGGCACTCTGAAACCTCTGCCGCAGAAGCCCCCTCTTGCGCCTGTCGAAGTGTTCGGTCGACACTTCCCCCGGGCCTGCACTGGGCAGCCCGCGGAGGTTCTTTTTTCGGTGGGGCTAGTCTCTAGCGGAGAGCTTGCGCAGATGGACGAGTTAGTGAGAGCTTGACACGGTGAGTTTTACGTGGTTCAGGCCGCCGGAGCGTAAAACCCTACGTCCACGGCGAGCTATGGAGCTCCCTGTATTTCTTGCTGCTCGGGGCCGGAGGCCTGAGCTTGGGGGTGAGTTACAGCTTGGGAGTGTATGGCTAGCGTATGAGTTGCAAAGTGCGAACCAACAGGGTTCGACCCCTTGCTAACGTTGCCTACCCGAGCCTTTTATAGTCCAAGACTCGGGTGGCTTACAAGGGGGGCCCGGGACCCGACAGGTGGTCCCGAGGAGATTGTCTATTATCTACCGTATCTGCAGTTATGTCGGTAGTTGTCTCTGACGAAGGCTTCTGAATCTTCGTCTTGCAGCCCTGCCCATGCCGCATGCTAGTCGTAGTGGTTGATGACAGCGGGGGCGGGATGGGATGTCTTGTCGCTGTGTTTATTGGCTGGCAGACCCTGACACCGCGCGCCAGTCTGTGATGCGACTGGGCGCAACGGCACCTGACAGAGGTGTGCTCCGCGTCTCCGCGTCTTGGGAAGGCGCGGGCCTTGAATACCTTGTACGGGCAAGGTATGGGGCGTCTTTACGCCCGCTGCCTAGCGCTCGGGGGCAGGTAGCGCTGTTCTGCTGGACACGTGGCGGGCCCGGAGCTCTCCTCTGAGGAGGGGGAGGTCCGGCCCCGCAGGACACGTGGAGCCTTCGGACCTCTCCCCCGCGGAGGGGGGAGGTCCGGCTTCTGTCGGCCACATGGCGGGTCCGGAGCTCTCCTCTAAGGAGGGGGAGGTCCGGCCCCGCGGGACATGTGGCACCTTCGGAGCTCTCCCCACGGAGGGAGAGGTCTGGCTGCTGTAGGCCACGTGGCGAGCCCGGAGCTCTCCTTTGAGGGGAGGGAGGTCCGGCCCCACTGGACACGTGGCGCCTTCGGAGCTTTCCCTTCGGAGAAGGGCGAGACCCTTAGGCATTTTCCCCTATGCGCGGGGGTACCCCATATCGCGGGTACCGACAGTGGCCCCCGGGCTCACCTCGGGGGAGGTAACGAGCCCGAGGTGAGGCCTTCTCCTACCTGCGCACTTTCTTGTCTTGAGTACTCCCTGTGATGGCAGGGTCTTGACGGCTTCGGAGTTCAGCCTCTTAGGAGAGGGTGAAGCCTGGCATCGGAGCTCGGCCCAGCTGTGGGGGCGGAGGTCCGGAAGTCATCGGAGCACAGGTCCACGAAGGGCGTGAGGTCCGGCATCAGGGCTCGCCTCTGAAAGGAGGGCAAGGGCTGGCATCGGAGCTCGGCCCAGCTGCGGGGGCGGAGGTCCGGAAGTCGTCGGAGCTCAGGCCAGCGAGGGGCGTGAGGTCCGGAGGTCATCGGAGCTCAGGCCAGCGAAGTGCGTGAGGTCCGACATCAGCGCTCGCCTCTGAAAGGAGGGCGAGGGCTGGCCTCGGAACTTGGCCCAACCGTGGGGGCGAAGGTCCGGAAGTCATCGGAGCTCAGGCCAGCGAAGGGCGTGAGGTCCGGCATCAGCGCTCGCCTCTGAAAGGAGGGCGAGGGCTGGCCTCGGAGCTTGGCCTGACTGTGGAGGCGGAGTCCGGAAGTCATCGGAGCTCAGGCCAACGAAGGGCGTGAGGTCCGGCATCAGCGCTCGCCTCTGAAAGGTGGGCGAGGGCTGACCTCGGAGCTCGGCCCAGCTGCGGGGGCGGAGGTCCGGAAGTCATCGGAGCTCGTGCCAGAGAAGGGCGTGAGGCCCGGCATCAGCGCTCGCCTCTGAAAGGAGGGCGAATGCTGGCATCAGAGCTCGGCCCAGCTGTGGGGGCGAAGTCCGGCACTGCTCAGTGGTCCCCCTTTCCTGTCCCTTAGTCTCATTTGGCTTACTGTCCCAGGCCGGAATACGAGGCTCGGGTAATCCAATGCACTTGGTCCCGAAGGTCTGGCCCCAACCCCAGTCAAGGTGTAACCGTCCGGCCCCCTGGTACTCAGACCGTAGCGCTGGGGGGCAGAGTGTGCATGCTTTGGGTGCAAGACCGGGCAAAGCAAGGCTCCTAACCCCCCGGACTAGCGTAGGTCTTTTCTCGGATGAGACCAACTGGAGGTACAGTACCCTCACAGGGGGAGATCCAAAAGGCCACCGGGCCTTTGGCAGGTACCCCAAGCACTACCGTTTTCGGCAGGACAACAAATATCGACTATGCATGAGAGCAGGAAAGAGGAACCAAGTGTACAATGGACGCACACTTTCTAGAGCGTGGGGAGGTGTTCATATAAATTAATGCATAATTTAAATGAACACCTAAGTAAGCATGGTGAACTTACTGGGGTAGCGTCGGAGCGCCTGTCTTGACGCAGAGCGGGTCATGCGTGGCTTCGTCGTACGCCGGACACGGGGGGACCCCCGTGGTGATCTCTGAGGGAAGCATGGCTTCGGCCCCGCATACCATGTGGAAGGGTAGTTCCCGTGACCCGGCCCTGAGAAGTCCGGCTGGCCCTCGACATGGAGGAGCCGGTATCCCCCGACGGCTCTGGGTGCGCGTCTGCACCGGTTGTGTGGGTCTGCTTGGCGTGGACCTGGCACGCATTGCATCTCTAACCGGTTTGACGGCGTCCAGGTGGCTCTCGGTCAGTAGGAGCCATGCCGGGTGGCTTAACTGCCAACGTGTGGGACGATGAGCGTTCTCACCACTCGCCTCCTTGGACTACTGCGAGCTAATCGCAACCTTCCTTCTGGGTTATGCACCGCAATAGGATGTCGTGGCGCCACGCCAGTAAAGATACCAGCGCGTAGCACTTAGCCATCCGCACCACCCGTTCAGCGGATGCACGTTCATCAGGAAGGATGTCCTTCAAGGAGTCCCGGACCTTCGTGGTCCATGCATCGGGACTACTTGAGCTTCTGGATCTTGAGCGCTGGGTTGCACGGAGTCCCCAGTGACTCTTACGATCCTTTGGCGGCTTCCAGGGCCGCCGGGACTGCCTAGCTTCGAGGCACTGGTTCAGCCCCCTTCGCCCGGCTCGGCGGGCCTGGCTGTGGACTGCAGCAACGTCCTCTCGAAGACTCCTTCATGCGCAGGGGCTCCGATGGAGGCTTTCGTTGAGAGATCGTCAGCTGCGGCCATGCAAGCGCGCGGTACATGGCGCAGGTCCAAGGCGAGGAATTCTTTCTCCAACATCCGCACGTGAAGCAGATAAGCAGCTAGCTGTGGTTCATTGCAGGGGCATTCACCCTTAACTTGCTTGATAACTAGCTGGGAGTCGCCCTGCGCCAACAACTGGCGAGCGCCCAGAGACAGGACTGTCTTTTAGGCCAAAGATGAGTGCTTCATACTCTGCCAAGTTGTTGGTTGCCTTGGAATTGAGACGCACCATGTACCCAGACTGCTCCCCCGATGGCATGAGAAGCAGTACGCCGGCACCGGCCCCCTGCTTTCGCGAGGAGCCGTCGAAGAAGAGCGTCCAGTGAGGCCCGGTGAAGATCGGAGCTCGGTACTTTGGTTCACCGTCTTCGCGGCCCCCTGGGTCAGCCTTCGTTGGCATCCACTCAGCCACGAAGTCAGCCAGTGTTTGGCTCTTGGCTGTCTGACGTGGTCGGAAGCTCATCTTGAACTCCGCCGTCTTCGGGCTGTCTTCCGGCTTCGGAAGCTGGCAGTGAGTGCCAGCTCCGCCCTCCGGCTGCTCTGGCGCACTTGTCCGCCAGGCTGAAGGGCTCGGAGGCATCGCAGACCTCTCTGGTTGCAAGCCTCTCAAGCATCTTCTTGTCCTGGACACTGTCGAAGTGCCGCCACCACAGAAGCACTTTGAATATGTGAAATGGTGTTGCGTACCTGGGAGAACCGCTGGATGAAGGAGCTCAGCGACTCCCCAGGTTGTTGCTTGATGGCTTGGAGGTCAAGCTCCGTGCCGGGACGGGTATAGGAGCTGCCGAAGTTGGCGATGAACTGCCGGCAGAGCTCTCACCAGGAAGTTATGGAACCCCGAGGGAGGTTCATTAGCCAAGACCGGGCAGGGCCGGTCAAGGCGACGGGGAAGTAGTTTGGCCATGACGGCCTCATCCCCTCTTGCGGCAAGTACGGCGGTGGAGTAGATCTGGAGGAACCCTGCTGGATTGACGCTGCCGTCGTACTTCTCGGGCAGGTGTGGCCGAAACTTGCGCGACCACCTCGTGAAGCGGAGGTGGGGCTCTAGGGCCATACATCCTGCCCCTGTTGCTGCAGATGTTGGTGCCGCGAACGCTTGGTTCACCGCTGGCACAGTGTACCCCGATATGGGCAAGGTTGCGCCATAGACCGGGGGCGCCTTTTGGAGGACATATGGCTGTGGCATATGCTGCGTGGCGTATGTCTGGGGCAGAGTTCGCGTGGCGAAAGTCTGCGCCTCAGGCAGCGTTGAGGCAATAGTCATGCTGACGCCGGCCTCTTGGCTGCGACGCCTTTCTCGTCGTCGCTCGAGGAACATTCGGGCATCTTGGCCAAGGTGGCATTGTTCCAGCTCAGTCCTCAGGTCCGTCGACGGAAGCCTGGTGGAGCTGGAATCCGCCGTCTGTCCGTCAATCGTTGGCGTGCGCGCCAGCGACACAGCCGGTTGGCCGGAGCGCCGTCCCCGCCGAAGTCAAGGGTTTGCGGCGGCGACGACAAGACGGTCTACCTCGCGAATCCACTGCTGGGTCGTTGCCTGAGGCGCGTTCTCAGCAGGTGGATTGTGCAGTAGCGCTCTTGTTGTGGCTAGCGCACCCCCGCCGGGTACGCCCAACGCTACTGAAGACCTGACGCTGGTTGGAGCCTGCATTGCCGGGGTCGGCGCTGCCAGAGCCGGTTGCTGGCTCCCAGTGCAGGTACTGGTGCCGCGAACGCTTGGTTGCGCCTAGCACAGTGTACCCCGGTATGGGCAAGGTTGCGCCATAGGCCGGGGGCGCCGCTTGCAGAGCACATGGTTGTGGCTTATGCTGTGCGGCGTACGCCTGGGGCAGAGCTCGCGTAGCAAGGTCTGCCCTCGAGGCTGGGTCGAGGCCGACGTCATGTTGTCGCCAACCTCTTGAGTGCGACGCCTTTCTCGACGTCGCTCGAGGAACACTCGGGCATCTTGGCCCAAGTGGCACCGTTCCAGCTCTGTCCTCAGGTCCGTCGACGGAAGTTTGGTGGAGCTGGAACCCGCCGTCTGCCCGTCAAACGTTAGCGTGCGCATCAGCGACACAGCCGGTTGGCCGGAGCGTCGTCTCTGCCGAAGTCAATGGTTTGCGGCGGCGACGACAAGACGGTCTACCTCGCGAATCCACTGCTGGGTCGCTGCCTGCGGTGCGTCCCTAGCAGGCGGATTGTGCAATAGCGCCCTTGCTGCTGCTAGCGCACCCCCATCGGGTACGCCCGGCGCTACTGAAGGCCTGACGCTGGTTGGAGCCTGTATTGCCGGGGTCGGCGCTTCCAGAGCCGGTTGCTGGCTCCTAGCTTGACCTGACACACTCCGTCCTAAGTGTGTCATCATGTACTCTCCCCTGGTCACGGTTTGCCGCGGACGCAGGGGGGGAGAGTTTGCCGCTGAAGGAAGCTTGGTCATCTTCGTCGGCAAAAACTCGTCGCGCAAGGGGAAAAGCCTCCTTCCTGGCGCGCCAAATGTCGAAGTGTTCGGTCGACACTTCCCCCGGGCCTGCACCGGGCAGCCCGCGTAGGTTCTTTTTTCGGTGGGGCTAGTCTCTATCGGAGAGCTTGCGCAGATGGACGAGTTAGTGAGAGCTCGACACGGTGAGTTTTACGTGGTTCAGGCCGCCGAAGCGTAAAACCCTACGTCCACGGCGAGCTATGGAGCTCGCTGTATTTCTTGCTGCTCGGGGCCAGAGGCCTGAGCTTGGGGGTGAGTTACAGCTTGGGAGTGTATGGCTAGCGTATGAGTTGCAAAGTGCGAACCAACAGGGTTCGACCCCTTGCTAACGTTGCCTACCCGAGCCTTTTATAGTCCAAGACTCGGGTGGCTTACAAGGGGGGCCCGGGACCCGACAGGTGGTCCCGAGGAGATTGTCTATTATCTACCGTATCTGCAGTTATGCCGGTAGTTGTCTCTGGCGAAGGCTTCTGAATCTTCGTCTTGCAGCCCTGCCCATGCCGCATGCTAGTCGTAGTGGTTGATGACGGTGGGGGCGGCATGGGATGTCTTGTCGCTGTGTTTATTGGCTGGCAGGCCCTGACACCGCGCGCCAGTCTATGATGCGACTGGGCGCAACGGCACCTGACAGAGGTGTGCTACGCGTCTCCGCGTCTTGGGAAGGCGTGGGCCTTGAATACCTTGTACGGGCAAGGTATGGGGCGTCTTTACGCCCGCTGCCTACCGCTCGGGGGCAGGTAGCGCTGTTCTGCTGGACACGTGGCGGGCCCGGAGCTCTCCTCTAAGGAGGGGGAGGTCCGGCCTCGCAGGACACGTGGAGCCTTCGGACCTCTCCCCCGCGGAGGGGGGAGGTCCAAATGTCGAAGTGTTCGGTCGACACTTCCCCCGGGCCTGCACTGGGCAGCCCACGGAGGTTCTTTTTTCGGTGGGGCTAGTCTCTAGCGGAGAGCTTGCGCAGATGGACGAGTTAGTGAGAGCTTGACACGGTGAGTTTTACGTGGTTCAGGCCGCCGGAGCGTAAAACCCTACGTCCACGGCGAGCTATGGAGCTCGCTGTATTTCTTGCTGCTCGGGGCCGGAGGCCTGAGCTTGGGGGTGAGTTACAGCTTGGGAGTGTATGGCTAGCGTATGAGTTGCAAAGTGCGAACCAACAGGGTTCGACCCCTTGCTAATGTTGCCTACCCGAGCCTTTTATATTCCAAGACTCGGGTGGCTTACAAGGGGGGCCCGGGACCCGACAGGTGGTCCCGAGGAGATTGTCTATTATCTACCGTATCTGCAGTTATGCCGGTAGTTGTCTCTGGCGAAGGCTTCTGAATCTTCGTCTTGCAGCCCTGCCCATGCCGCATGCTAGTCGTAGTGGTTGATGACGGCGGGGGCGGCATTTGATGTCTTGTCGCTGTGTTTATTGGCTGGCAGGCCCTGACACCGCGCACCAGTTTGTGATGCGACTGGGCGCAACGGCACCTGACAGAGGTGTGCTCTGCGTCTCCGCGTCTTGGGAAGGCGCGGGCCTTGAATACCTTGTATGGGCAAGGTATGGGGCGTCTTTACGCCCGCTGCCTATCGCTCGGGGGCAGGTAGCGCTGTTCTGCTGGACACGTGGCGGGCCCGGAGCTCTCCTCTGAGGAGGGGGAGGTCCGGCCCCGCAGGACACATGGAGCCTTCGGACCTCTCCCCCGCGGAGGGGGGAGGTCCGACTTCTGTCGGCCACCTGGCGGGTCCGGAGCTCTCCTCTAAGGAGGGGGAGGTCCGGCCCCGCGGGACATGTGGCACCTTCGGAGCTCTCCCCACGGAGGGGGAGGTCTGGCTGCTGTAGGCCACGTGGCGAGCCCGGAGCTCTCCTCTGAGGGGAGGGAGGTCCGGCCCCACTGGACACGTGGCGCCTTCGGAGCTTTCCCTTTGGAGAAGGGCGAGACCCTTAGGCATTTTCCCCTGTGCGCGGGGGTACCCCATATCGCGGGTACCGACAGCGCCACTTACACATCTCTGTGGTGTACACAAGGAAAGATAGGAACAACTAAATTGGCCACACTGCCCCATAACAGTTCTTTCGGTGGCACTGTATAAGCCAGTTGACAGGTCTCACGAACCGGTCCTTAGGATTTACGCAAGCTAACTAACCACAAACCCGAGTCTCGTGCACTCAGCACCCGCCTTAACCCACCAGCCTGCTAGATCCCTATACTACCCACCTCATACACCACATACATCACCACATCATCACAAACATCATAATATATTGAATTTAAATGTAATAACTCCCATCCCGACATCTAAGCAGGGCTAAGCATGAAAATAATAACATAAATGTAAACCCTATACTACCCATCCCGGCTACAAGGCAAGTTTTGGAAATACTAGTAAACAACCAACACATGGGATTCAATTTAAGACCTAAGCATGCAATTCTAACTAAAATCCTAAAAATGGAGAAATATGGTCAAGGGCACTTGCCTCTCGAGAAGTGCTGCGACTCGGGGTCATCGAAGTCTTGGGCTTGCAAGTCCAGCGTCGGCTCGGGGGCTACTTTGTTCATGACATAGCAGGGGAAAAGAAGATAACATAGAGCAAGTAAGCAAAGCTACACAACATTCTATCATGATATTCATCGAAGCACAAAAGTAAAACGTAATTCCCACACCATCATGTGTATATATACATGTGAGGGTGTTTTGTAAATGTTAGGGGGTTTGTTTGGGTCCTAAGTGTGGTTTTTAGCAAGTAGGAGGGTGTCCTTGTAAATTTTCAGCACATAAGACATGGGTTAGAATGTGACTTCAGATCTGTCAAGGGGATTTTCATGAATATACAGCAGGGTACATAAGTTATAATATCCATATTACATGTTCTAGGGTGTTTAAATAATTTTCAGCACTAAGACCCTACCAAAAGGTGAAATCCAGCCCATGCAGGGGCTTATGCTCTAAATGGCAGCAGGGCAGGGGGTTGGCTGTTATTTTCAGAAACTACAGGGATCAATATGCTAGCAAGGGGGGCTGCAGGGGTCTCAAAAAAAATAACAGCAAGTATTTTTGTGTCTCTTCATGATTTCCTGGCACCTCTAGGGTAATTCTGCTACATAGCGAACTAAACAGGGGTTTGGGTGTAAAAACAGGGTGTCTAGGGGTCTTTTCGTAAATTATCAGCATGACCCAGGGGTCCAAGTGCCAAAACAGGGGGGTTTGGGGGCTGATTTGCTATTTCAATTAGTTCCAGGGGTGTTTTGCTAAAAACAGAAATGTCTCAGGGTTTAGAAATGCTATTCCTAATACTATCAAGGGCCCATTCACTATTTTCCACTCATTTTGAGGACTAAACCACAAGAACAGAGAGATTCAGGGGTCTAAAGTCAAGCCTACCGCAAAAATTCAGATTTTTGCCTTTCCGAGGGTCTAGCCCGCAAAATCTAGGGGCCTGCTCGTTCTGATCCGAAAGATCCAGGGGCCTGGGCGCAAATCCGCCGGCGGGAATAGCGCATGTTTAACGTCGGCCATCGGATCCCGCTTCGGTGGCTACGATTTAAAACGCGAACCGGTACGGGACGTTTTAATCACAGCCCTTGGTCCAGATCGGACGAACCGGTTTAAATCCGGCCGAAACCGGCCTGCTGGCGGCCACCACGCGCGGCGGTGCGCCATGGCCGAGCTTTTGAGCTCGCCGACGCTCGTCGTTTTTGCCCTACCAAGCTTCCTAACCTTAGCTAAGCCTGGGAAACGGAGGAGGGGGGTCTGGGAAACTCACCTAAGGTCTTTGCGGGTCCGAGGGGGTCGGGAGAGCGCTCGCGACGAAGAGAGGTGGCGCTGCCCTTCGGTTCCGGTCGGGGTCGTCGCCGAGCGACGTTGGCCCAAAGGCTATGGGTCGGCGTCACGTTCTGGGGTGAGGAGAAGCCGTCGGTGGTGTCAGATCACACAGAATCAAGGTGACACGAGGGTGCGAAGGGGGGTAGACGGAGACTCACTGGGGTTCGGGTAGCCTGGGGGTTTTGACGCCGTTCTGCGTCGGAGGAGGTCGGGAGAGGGTCGTCGTGTCCCTGGAAATGCTCGACGGTCAGCCAGTGAGGAAGGGGAGAAGATGGAGGAGGAGGGACGGCGACACGAGGGTTTTTACCGAGGGGTAGACGGAGGCCTGCTCGGCTCCGGCCGCGGCAGGGAGAGGGAGCAGGGGGGCGTAGGGTCTTCGGGGGTTCTTTATAGCACGGCGGAGGGTGAAGACAGGGGGTATCCGAGGGTGGGGCAGCGTCGGCTTTCGGTTGCCTAAAGCCGACGTCCGGTTGGGGTCGGTCGACGACCGGAGAAAAAGCAGAAGAGAAAGGAGGGAGCGGGGACCGCGCGGCAACGGGAAGAAGAGGGAAAACTGTGGCTGACAGCTAGGGCCCGCCCGTCGGTGAGGGAAAAGAAAAAGACAGGGGCACTGTGGGATGGGCTGGTTAGGGAAGGAAAGAAGAGGTGGGCTGCGGTGGAAAGGGGGCCTTTGGCCCAGTTACGTTTCTGTTTTTTTTCTTTTTTTTCTTTGTGTGTGTTTTGTTTTACTTTTGGTTTCATTTTTCTTTTAAGTTTGAAAAATAATATGGTCTAGGTTCAAATTTGTTTGAAATTTTTTGTTTCTCCTTCTTTTTAATTGTAGGTCGTTACAACACTCCCCCCTCAAAAGAAATCTCGACCCGAGATTTTTGAAGTTACTTACTTGAAGAGATGCGGATAGCTTGCTTTGATATCTTCTTCTTGCTCCCACGTAGCTTCTCTCTCGGAGTGGTGCTTCCATTGTACCTTGCACATCGGGATCCTCTTGTACCTGGTAATTCTTTCTGACTACTCGAGAATTTTGACGGGGCATTCATCGTAGGAGAGATCCTCTTGCACGTTGATATCATCCAGGGGTAGTTGCTCCTCGGGTGCTCTCAGGCACTTTTTCAGTTGTGATACGTGGAACACGTCGTGCACGCACGACAAGCGAGGAGGCAACTCAAGTTGGTAAGCAACCGCTCTTCTTCTACTCACCACCCTGAAGGGTCCTATGTACCGGTGTGCTAGCTTGCCCTTCACCTTGAAACGACGGAGACCTCGAATGGGAGACACCTTGAAGTCGTTGATGAGCTGTCACACCCGGTTTTTCCGAAGAAACAACCAAGTGAATATCACATGTATGCCAGGATCATTTTCTCATACATGTGATGACAAATAGTGAAGCATCATTTATTACAAGCCAGATGTCGAATATAAATAAGTCTTACATCGCAAATGTCTCAATGGACACTAATGCTTCATCACAAGTAAATAAACTAGCAGCGGAATATTATTCTTTTAGTGCTCCATCACAGGCGTTGCCCGGGGGTCTTCATGAACCTAAAAGCCTTCCTCGGGTCCAAAATCTTGGTCATTATACACCACCTCATTATTTTGACCTGAGCAGCAATATAAACCAACAAATATGCAAGGTTGAGTACCAATGGTACTCAGCAAGTGTGGGAAAATTATATCATGCATGGCTAGAACAAGGAGAGGTTGAACTCATGGTTAAAGCACTACGCAATTAATGCCTATCACCTTAGCTTATTAAGCACCTACATTACTACACAGGTGAAATGGTCCCAATCTCCCATCCCATCATCATAATCCAATAACCATAACATCATTACCAATGTTAAGCTCCCTGCTTAACTTCCAAAACCATCAATCCTCTAATCATGAATAAGTCCAGGCCGCTCTTAACCGTGAGCACGGCTGTCAAGACAGTTTTGACTCTGCAGAGTTTGTACCACTGTACCCACAAGTAGTGATTTCATCCCCCGTTGCCGGGTGGACTAAAAGAACCTCCATTATGCCAGTGGCTACGATCCACATTCACACTTCCCAGGTGTGTGGCCAAGAGATCACTACGAAGCCTTTACAAAGGGATTCCCGACGAGCATGGGCCCACTGAGGTTTCACCCCTAACAGCATACAAGAGGCTGCAACCCCGCTGCAGTGGCCCCCTCTTGAGCCTTGCGGTTCATATGGTAGTCCAGCTGACACCTACTCCCCGCACCATCCAACACACCCATACTACGCCGGGGATACACCTAATTAATTGGCCAAGCTGCCCCATCTCAGCATGTGGTTGGCACTGTAAAGCCGGGTTACATGCTCCATGAACCGGTCCTTAGGATCCAGGCAAGTACTAAACACAAACCCAAGTCTCGTGCACCCAGCACACAACCAAAACATCCAACTTGCCTTGATCCCTACCTCTACATAACTCACAATAGCTCATTCAAGAGTATGGTAATATAAACTGATGATTTCATATCCCAAATATCCCATTCTAAGCATGGCTAAGCATATGCATGTAAATAAATGACATGACAAAATAAATCCCAACCCAAGCTTCAAGGAAACAAGGTAATGCAATTCTAGGGAAACTTTCCTAGCATGGGTTTCATATTTCATTTGACAATGCAAATAATTCTATCTACACATCCTAGCATAGGATCAAAGTGGTCAAGGACACTTGCCTCCTTCTTGCTGCTCTTGAAATTGGTAGTCCTGATCTTGGAAATGAATAACTTATTCTTGAACAGGTTCTACTTCATACCATCACACATAGCAAAGGAAAAACAACAGTCCATAAGACATAGTTCACACTTACACTTCATACGAACCACACATTCACATTTATGAAATTCATTCACCATTATATGTGTTGTGTTTCAGTTTTAAATAAATTCCTTACACTAAACTACCAAGTATGTATGAAAAGTATTTTTCTTCTCCATATATGCCTTCATAATTTCTACCACACTTAAACTGAACTCTTTAGATTTTATAAACTCCATTTATCATTTACTAGTTGCTATATTTTCAGATTTATATTCCTATGCATAATTGTGTATTTTATTATGAAATTAGTAATACACATCATCTAAACAGTAGAGGTTCTGGTCCTAAATTATTTTAATAACATATTTTAACCTTGTCCTCTGATGTAAACTATTTCATAATTATTTTCCCTATTTTTCTATAACTATTCTTTACTTAAAAATGTGTCCCTATACTAATAAATGTGAATAATAGATGAACCAGATTTATTTCAGCCCAAAAATATATTTTTATCTCACTCCAAAGTTTTCTAAGTACTGAGAAAGTTTTTAATTAATTTTGACAATTATGTTTGTCCCCCTTTTTAATTTTTAAACACTAGTTACATATTCAATTTCCCAAATTAAATACTAAACAGGGCTAAAATAATGAATTCACCCCATTACAGGGTCTATAATATTATTTTCATAATTTCCAGGGGTCTAGCTACACTTATCAGAGGTGTTTTTCCTAATTTCTATTAAGTTCAGGGGTTAAAACTGATTTTTAAATGAATTTACATGATTTTCTGAAGTTCCAGGGGCTAGATCTGAAGTTTCCGGGGCTAGCTCTCAATTCCAGAGAACCCCAGGGGGTAGCACGTAAGAATTTCAGTCTTTATAACGCGGGGCTGACGTGGACCGTCCGATTTTAAACCGACGGCTGAGATTATAACATCGAACCGGTACGCGGGGTTTTAAAGTCTACCGTGCGATTTAAAATAAACGGCGCACAAGCAGCCACGTCGCTCTGATCGAGCGCGGGCGGCGCTGCCGGCGACGCACGGCGGCGGGAAGCGGCGATCTTGCCGGAAAGTTTCGGATCCTCGAGAATTCTGCCTAGAACTGTGATCTGATGGCATAGATCGGTAGAGGGGAGGTCAGGGATCTCACCTCGGGGGTTTTCTCGAGCTCGGGGGTCCTGGAAAGTGATCGGCGGCGAGGTCCGAGGCAAAACCACGGTGAAGCTCGTCGGCGCTGTGTTTACACTGTAACTCTCCGAGTTTTCTGCACCTGCAAAGTTCCCCGGAGGCGGTGGATCAAGACCAGCGAGTTAGATCAGAGTTTCCGAGCTTAGATCGGCCAGAATTCACCGGCGAAGCCTCGGTGCTCACCGGAGTGAAAATCGGCGATCGCGTGGGAAAAACTGATCGGATCGGGGGTTTTTATAGCCGGGGGAGGGCGGTGGGTCTGTTGTGATCGAGTTGGAGTCCTCTGGGACCAGAATTCGGGCGGCGGGACGCGGAAATCCGGTCGGTTACGATCGCGCGCGCGGGAGAGAGTCCGGGGTCGCGGGGTTAGGGATGACAGGTGGGTCCCGCCTGTCTGTGAGAGACAGCGCGGCGCGCGCGGGGGCGGGCTGGCGCGGGGAAAGCTGGGCCGGCTGGCGGGTTTCGGCCCACTGGCCGGTTTTTTTCCCGTTTCTCTTTTTCTTTTTCCATTTCTTTTCTGTTTTGAGTATAATTTGAATTCCAGTTTGAATTTGAATTTTTGCAAAACATGCAACACGTCCAAAAAATTTTAAATTCCCCTCTGAACATGGTTTAGAGTTTTGAATCAAAATTTGGGGTGTTACATGAGCTCTAGCCACTTGCGCTGTCTGAGGTTGAGGTCCGGCTGTGTGATGATGTACTTGAGGCTCTTATGATCTATGTAGATCTCTGTCCTCTTTCCCATGAGGTAGTGTCTCCACAGATTTAAAGCGTGAACCACGGCGGCCAACTCCAAGTCATGCGTCGGGTAGTTCCGCTCGTGCTTACGAAGCTGCCTAGAGGCATAGGCTACGACACGTCCCTCTTGCATGAGCACGCATCCCAGACCCTGCCCGGAGGCATCGCAGTAAACGGTGAACTCCTTTTGCATGTCAGGCATCACTAGCACGGGCGCCGTCGTCAACCTCTGCTTCAACTCTTGAAAGCTTGCTTCGCACTCGGGCGTCCACTTGATTGCCTTCCCCTTCTCCAGCAACTTGGTGAGTGGTTTTGAAATCTTCGAGAATCCTTCAATGAATCGTCGATAGTAGCCTGCCAATCCCAAGAAGCTTCTGATCTCGCTCACGTTTTATGGCACCTTCCGCTTCATCACATCCGCCACCTTGCTTGGATCCACAGATATGCCACCTTTGGAGATCACGTGTCCCAAGAAATACACCTCCCTCAACCAGAAGTCACACTTGATGAGCTTGGCGTATAGCTGCTGTTCCCGAAATTTTTGCAACACCAAGCTCAAGTGTTTTGCGTGCTCCTCTTCATTCTTGGAGAATACCAGGATATCATCAATGAAGATCACAACAAATTTATCCAAGTACTCCATAAACACCTTGTTCATAAGGTACATGAAGTAAGCAGGAGCATTGGTCAACCCAAAAGACATGACTATGCACTCATAGAGACCATATCGGGTGACAAAGGCCGTCTTCGGAATGTCCGAAGCTCGGATCTTCAATTGGTGGTGTCGAAGTGTTCAGTCGACACTTTCCCCGGGCCTGCACTGGGCAGCCCGCGGAGGTTCTTTTTTCGGTGGGGCTAGTCTCTAGCGGAGAGCTTGCGCAGATTGACAAGTTAGTAAGAGCTTGACACGGCGAGTTTTACGTGGTTCAGGCCGCTGGAGCGTAAAACCCTACGTCCACGACGAGCTATGGAGCTCGCTGTATTGCTTGCTGCTCAGGACCGGAGGCCTGAGCTCGGGGGTGAGTTACAGCTTGAGAGTGTATGACTAGCGTATGAGTTGCAAAGTGCGAACCCTTGCTATCGACGCCTACCCGAGCCTTTTATAGTCCAAGGCTCGGGCAGCTTACAAGGGGGGCCGGGACCCGACAGGTGGTCCCGGGAAGATTGTCTATCATCTACCGTATCTGCAGTTATGCCGGTAGTTGCCTCTGGTCGAAGGCTTCTGAGTCTTCATCTTGCCGCCCTGCCCATGCCGCATGCTAGTCGTAGTGGTTGATGACGGCGCAGGCGGCATGGGATGTCTTGTCGTGGTGTTTATTGGCTGGCAGGTTCTGACACCGCGCGCCAGTCTGTGATGCGACTGGGCGCAACGGCACCTGACAGAAGCGTGCTCCGAGTCTCCGCGTCTTGGGAAGACGCGGGCCTTGAATACCTTGTACGGGCAAGGTATGGGGCGTCTTTACGCCCGCTGCCTATCGCTCGGGGCAGGCAGCGTCGTTCTGCTGCTACGTGGCGGGCCCGGAGCCCTTCTTAGAGGAGAGAAGGGTCAGTCCCGCGGAGCACGTGGAGCCTCCGGACCTCTCCCCGTGGAGGGAGAGGCTCGGCTTCTGTTGGCCACATGGCGGGCCCGGAGCTCTCCTCTGAGGAGAGGGAGGTCCGGCCCCGCTGGACACGCGGCGCCTTCGGACCTCTCTCCCACGGAGGGGGAGGTCCGGCTTCTGTATGCCACGTGGCGGGCCCGGAGCTCTCCTCTGAGGAGAGGGAGGTCCGGCCCCGCCGGACGCGTGGCGCCTTCGGAGCTCTCCCTGCGGAGAAGGGCGAGTTCCTTAGGAATTTTACCCTGTGCGCGGGGGTACCCCATATCTCAGGTACCGACAGTGGCCCCCGGGCCCATCTCGGGGGAGATAGCGAGCCCGAGGTGGGACCTCCGTCTCTTCCGATCCGCGCACTTTATCTAAGTCCCGGATTGACCGCTGCCGGAGCACGAACGGCCACGGGATCGTGGGAGCGTGCGCCCAATTGATGGTTGCTTTTACTGCGGCGGTTCCCAAGACCACCACTTCTGCACGTTGCGGCTCTTTCTTCGGAAACTGCCGAAGTGCCTTGCCGGCTTTCCTTCTGGGGCATCTGACTCCTTGACCCACCGCTTCAGTTGGGCGGCTTGGGTCCACCTTTCATCGGCGCCCGGTCTCGGAGCCAACGAGGTCGCCGACGTGATGTTTCCGGAGGTTTTCGAATTACCTCGAACCATCCCTGGAAAGTTTTAAAAGGGGATCTCACCCGCATCGCGGCTTCCCTTCGCATTGCGCACGTACTTCCCTTGAACTCTTGCACCCCGGATCTCCTGCCCTTGCACCCTCTTTCGCCATGGCTTCCAACTTGCTCCCGACGCGCCTCGTTTGCTCTTCCGAGCTCGGGCCAGTGCGCAGGCTGCTGGGCTGGCGCTCAGAAGAGAAGAAACATCGGCTTCGCCGAGGATCTCTCCCCCTGGTCCTGGAAAAGGGGGAGATAGTCTTCTTCACCGCTTATGCTCTTGCGGGGTTCGTTCCGCCGATTTCATCCTTCTTTGTCACCCTGCTAGAGACATACGGTCTCCAGCTCCACCATCTTTCCCCCAACTCCTTCGCAATGGCTGCTGTTTTTGTCCACTTCTGCGAGATGTTCGTGGGGGTGCACGCCTCCGTGACGCTCTTCCGCCACTTCTTTGTGCTGCGGACGACTGGGCGCGGCTCAAAGACTCAGATGGGGGCATACTACTTCCAGCATCGCTGCAAAGACCCCAAGGTCTCCGGATACCTCCTGCCCTTCAGTGCATCAAGGTGGGAAACTGGAGGGAGAGCTGGGTGGTAGTGCAGACTGATGAGCACGATCGCCTACAAATCCCAACCGCCAGCCCAACCACCGATCGCCGCTTCTGGGAGATCCCTGAGCTAGAGCAGGAGTACACCCCGGTCTTGGAGCGGATCCGGTTCTTGGCAAACGAGGGGCTGACGTCTCTAATGGTGCTGATGGCCTTTGTGTCGCGCCGTATTGCTCCCTTGCAGCAGCGTAGCCGCCCAGCGTGGTACTACACCGGCGAGCAGGACTGTACCAGGCTGGAGAGAGGCCCCGGCTCTGACCCTTCTGACGAGGAGCTGAACGAGATGGTGAGCAAGGTGAGCGGTGACTATATTCCCAGTGGCGACCCCGCCCTTCCGCTCTCTGCCACCCCCCTCTTCTTGGAGCCTCAGAGGAGGTCAGAGCTCCTACGGAAGATGCCGAACCTTGATGATATCGGGATCGCCGTCCAGCAGGTCGGGGATGCCTTCCGGGGTATCACCATTCCAGGAACCGAGCACCCCGGGTCAGGGCACGAGGCATCCGCTGCTGTCAAACCCTCCCCCAGAGCCGACGGAACCCAAGCCGCCGACAAAGGGAAAGGAAAAGAGCCGGCCCCCGGGCATCTAGAGAAGAAACGCGCCCGGTCTCCTCCGAGGGTGCCGCCTGTGCCATGTCAGGGTGCCGGAGCTACTTTGCTCCCATCTCCCGGAGGTGCTGGTCCATCGGGTGGCGACCCAAAGAGGTCCCGAGTGTCCCTCCCTGGCGGGTCTCTCCCCAGACAGCAGCCGTCCGAATCAGCCCAAGTACCTCGCCATCCTTCCTCAAGCGGAGGGGCTCCCAGGACGGATGTTGGTGGGGTGACGCCGGCGAGTGCGCCGGGGATCTAGGCGTCCCATTCCGCGACCGTTCCAGCCGCTGGTCCCGGTGGTTCAGCTATAGCCCAGAGGCCAGTGCTGCAAGCTCGCTGGAGCGCTCATGCCGTCCAGTAAGTGTTGTTCTTTCTGGCTTATAGGAGCAGAGCTCTTGCCTCTTTTCTTATTCTGAGGGCTTCTTCTTCTTGCAGGGACCGACCGGCTGCCAGGGGCGGGCCTCTTATCCGGCCGCCTTCAACCGGCGGAAGCTCCGCACCTCAGCACCTGGGGACCGTGGCGGCTCCCATGGCTCCCAAATCGACAGGGGCACCCTCTGCACCAGCGGGTTCATTTTCCGCGGTGGCCGCATCTGCTCCTACACGCCCTCCTTCACCAGTCCAGAAGCCAGGTCTTGAGACCGGGAGGGCTGCTGTAGGTGCGCCTGCTGGCCCCCCTGGCCTGTTTAGGACAGCGCACCACCGTGGTTGCTGAGGCGTCGGCGCCCCGCCGGTCTTAGACTCGTCAGGGGGGTCCAGCGGCGCAACTCCTATCCCCCCTGCTCCGGCGCCCGTGTGGGACACCCTGGGGCGTGTCCAGACCAGCGCCCGACAGCTCCAATCTGCCTTTGAGCAGGAGCGGAAGGCATTGGCCGGCAAGAGGGAACGCCTTCTCAGCTGGCAGCAGCGGGCCCGGGCGGACCTTGACTCAAGGCAGTCAAGGCTTGAGGCCATGAGTGCTCTGCTTGGCACTCAGAAGAAGGCCATTAGCCGCTTGGAGTCAGAGGCCCAGCGGGTTCGTGCCACCTACCGCGAGGCTCTGGCCCAAGCTGAAGCCAAAGCCAAGGAGTGTTCCGCCGCCGCGGAGGAGTTGCAGCTGCAGGTAGCCCGTCGGGAGCACGCCGTCGCTGATCGGGAACGCGCCGCTGCGGCCGAGGAGGAGAAGACCACCGCCCGGCTGAGGGCCAAGGTGGAGGAGCTAAGGGCTCGGTCCGAGGAGCTGGAGCTCCGTGAGTCGGCTGTCGCCGCGAGGGAGGAGCAGTTCTCCAAGGAGCATCAGGCGGCGATGGATCGCGAGCTAGCGGCTCGCCAAGAGGTAGAGAGGCTCCAGTCCTTGCGGACTGCCGAGGCCCAGGCGGTCTGGTGCTTCATCGCCAAGGCGGGATCCGCCTTGGCTCCTCTTCGTTTCAGCCCTGTGCAGGTGGAGACCCCAGCGCGGGTGATGTCCGAAGCGGCCCCGGCCCTTGAGTCTCTCAGCGACGAGCTAGGTCGGCTCGAATCAGTGATCGCCGACGAGCTGGAAGCGGAAGGTCGGGGCCTCGCGAAGGAGGTTGCTATGCACGTTCTGTCGTGCTTCGTTAGCCGAGACCCTTCCTTTTCTCTGGGGCCGGTTCGTCTAGGACTCGTCGCCGATCGGGAGGAAGCTGCCAGGGCCGAAGTCGAGAACTTAGCTGCCCTCGTGGCCTCTAGGTTTCATCGGGAGTCCGGGGACTCCTAGGCATCTGCCCTCGTGTCCACAAGGCCCTGTACTTCCTTTTTTATTTTTTGTTGAGTCTGTAGCCCAGCTCGTGGAGCCTTCATATGGACAGACTCCTGTTTCTTTCTATGTCTGCATGTCCTAGTCCTCTTCTTGGCTTTTCCTGACCGAGTCCTTAGCTCCGCAAGGGCTCGGAGGCCTTGACCAATCTCGAAGCTCTGCATAGACACCTTCTCCGGGTCCTCACTGTATACTAAGGGTTCCGGAGGTCTCCAGGACCCGCCTCACGAGATCAGAGGGGGGTCCGGGCCTGTTGGTCACGTGGCGGGCCCGGAGCTCCCGCGTGAGGGGAGGTCCGGGCTTGCAGGGCACGTGGAGTCCTCGGGCCTCTCCCCGTAGAGGGGGGAGGTCCGACTTCTGTAGACCACGCGGCGGTCCCGGAGCTCCCCTCAAGGAGGTGGAAGGTCTGGCCCTGCTGGACACGCGGGGCCTTCGGGCCTCGCCGCTGTGAGGTCTAGCTCTTTGATCTTACCTTGGGGTTTTTGGCCTTGCGCGATCCCGTAGCGGCCCCCTGGTAGGTGCGTTCTATTGGATGGATGTGCCTACCATACTCCTGCGGGGAGCTGAGGCTGAGAGGTCCTGCACACAAGTAAGGAAAAAGTAATTCTCCTTGGGGGCTCCCCCCCTCTATCTCTTAGTCTTATCTGGCTTACGGTCCCCGTCCACTTATATGGTGCTTGGGAACTACCGTGCGCGAAGTGCCAGGGGCTTGGGGCCCCCTGGCTTTCGGCCGGTACCTCCCGCGCAACCGCCTTTGGCAGGGCAGCAAATTCCGACTAAAGATGAGAATGAGAATAGGGAGTTGAACGCATAGTGAGCACACGCTAGCAGGGTAATCATAAAAATTTAATAAGTAAATTAAATGAGTACCAAAGAAGAGCAACGTAGGGCAGGTTTCTTTTCATATAAATTTCCATATGGGGAAAGGCGGGCCGAATATGTAGGCTACGACCCACCTCAAGGGAAGCAAGACTCTACGCGCTTGGGGTTGGAACCAGGCAAAGCTGGACGTAGTCCTGGACCGTCCCCTGAGGCTTAGTTGCTCCAAGCCCTGTTCTTGGACTTTTATGGAATTTATTATAAAAAGAAGGGTCTGTCCCATTGTTGCTCTAGGGGTAGAACTTACAGCGGTGTTCCGTGTTCCGAAGGTTCGGGAGCGGGTCCCTGTCCTCGGTTCTGGGGAATGGTCCCAGGCCCGGGATGTCCAGCCCCAGTATGGCAAATGGCCATGTGGGCTGGATCATCTGTACCGTCCGAGCCGGTGTATGGATCTGCTTGGCGTGGAACAGGCACGCCTAGCAGCTCTCGACCAGCTCGACGGCATCCTGGAGTGTTGCCGGCTAGTAGAAGCCATGCCGAAAGGCTTTACCGACAAGCGTGCGTGAGGAAGAGTGACTCCCACATTCGCCTCCATGGATCTCAGCGAACAAGTCGCAGCCTTCCCCCTGGGTTATGCACCGCAATTGGATGTGGTTGGCGCCACGTCGGTAGAGATCCCCCTCTACCGCCATGTGTCTCTTAGCCATACGCACAATCCGTTCAGCGGATACACGTTCATCAGGGAGGATATTGTCTTTCAAGTAGTCTCGGACCTCCGTGATCCAAGCATCGGGTCTGACTTGAGCATCTGGATCTTGAGCGCTGGGTTGCACGGAGTCACCAGTGACGCTTGTAATCCTTGGCGACGTCCATTGCCGCCGGGACCACCAGCTTCGAGGTGCTGGTCTAGCCCCCTTCGTCCGGCTCGGCGGGCCGGGCTGTGGGCCGCGGCAACGTCCTTTCAGAGCCCCCTTTGGGCACAGTGGCTCCGGTGGGGGTCTTTGTTGAAAGGTCGTCAGCTGCGGCCTTGCTAGCGCGTGGTACGTGGTGCTGGTCCAAGGCGAGGAGGTCTGTCTCCACCATTTTGGTCGATAACCAGACTGGGAGTTGCCCTGAGCCAACGACTAGCAAGAAGGATGAGCTCTTCATACTTTGCTATGTTGCTGGCTGCCTTGGAATTGAAACGCATCACATACCTAGACTGCTCCCCCGATGGCGTGAGGAACAGTACGCTAGCATCGGCCCCCTGCTTTTGCAAGGAGCCGTCGACGAACATCATTCGGTAAGGCCTGGTGAAGGTCAGGGCTCAGGGTCCTGTTTCACCGTCTTCGTGGCCCCCTGAGCGTGCGTCTACTTCAGCCACAAGTCAACTAGTGATCGGTTAATGTCTGCATGATGGGAAAGGGAGCCTAGGTCAAACTTCAGTAGCTCCGCCGCCCATTCGGCAGCATTGTCCGTCGCGTGGGGGCTGTGGAGGATAGCTTTCAGCCCGGGGAGACCGTCGGGTGCTCGATACTCGGAGGTTCCCAGGCTGCTTTGGACCTTCCGGGAAGCTCCGCTGATGTCCCGGGAGCTCCGGGGGGTCCTTCTGGGCCTCCGGGGAGGGGTCCCATTGCACCTCTGGGAGGTCCTGCTGGTCCTCCGGGAGGTTGTGTCGGGGATCCGAGGTCCGGTTTGGGCCTCCGGGGTTTTTTGGTGCTTGCTTCTGTGTAGCGAAACAGGTTACGGTGGTATGGGGTCAAAGCCATTGGCGCGAAGACCAAAAATTCGCGGGACCCCTAGCTACGCCGAGTCGGTTTATGCCGGGGTTAGCAGGTGAAGGGTGCCCTTCAACTACTCCAGTCACAGGGGTCTGATGGGAGCCCTAGCAAGCATTTGGGAAGCGCAGCATATCACAGCCTGACATCGAGTCTACTATTTGGTCTATCATAGGGAGAGAAAATAGGTCTTTAGGGCATGCCTTATTGAGGCTGGTGTAGTGGATGCGCTTCCGGAGCTTCTCGCTGGCCTTCGTGATAACAACATGGTTTGCCAAGCGCCGGGAGCGGCAGACTCTCCGTCTTGTCGGACGGCTGGACGTCGGGAAAGACCTTTAAGTAGTGCTCAATCACATCCCTAGGGATCTCTGGCCTCGGCGACGGCTGTCATGCAGCACATCGACATTGTGCCGGAGGGGGGCAACGAGCGCGCCTTCCTATTTGCTATCCAGGCCCCCGGCTACCCGGGTGGTCTGGGTGGCATCGGCGCCGATTCGGACGAGCCTTGTGGGGACGTCGTCCTAATCGAGGGGTTGCACGCGGGGTGCTGTGGTAGAGGCACAGTGGCGTGCACTTGGGTGGAGCTGGTTTGGTCCTGCGCTGCCGAGGGTTGGCGCTCTAGTCGCTGTAAGCGCCTGAAGCTTTTCCAAGGCTAACACTACGGCAGCACGGTCTCCACAAACCTTGAGGACGCCTGTTGGTGTAGGCATCTTCAAGACAAGGTAGCCGTAGTGGGCTACTGCCATGAATCGGTACAGGGCTGGCCTGCCGATTATGGCGCTGAAGGGGAGGCCAATCTCGGCCACGTCGAACAGAACGTACTCTGTCCGGTAGCTGTCCGGTGCCCCAAAGGTCACCGGGAGGCTGATGTGGCCGTAGGGAACGACCTGTCCCGGTCCTACCCCTGAGAACGGGCTCGATGGGGCGAGCTTGGCCATCGGGATCTGCAGCTTCTGGAAGGCTGCGCGACTGATGAGGTTCAGCCCAGCCCCGCCATCCACCAAAACGTGGTACATCTTCATGTTGGCGATGGTGGGGGCCACCACGAGCGGCAGTTGGCCGGCCCCATCCATGTTCCTGGGGCAGTCGGTGTCATCGAAGCTGATGGGGGTTCCCATCCACCTGAGGTGCAGTGCTGCACCTAGGAGGGGAGCCACCAACGCTACCGCTCGACGCAAGGCCTTAGCCATGCTCCGGGACGGGGGGTCAGCGGACCCGCCGAAGATGACATAGAGCATCTTCCGGTGCTCGTCATCACTGGAGCTGGAGCTCCCATGACTGCACACTGCCTTTACGGCGTGCTGAAGCTCCTGGAACTCCACCTGGCGGTCGACGCCGTAACGGGCCTCGACCTTCTGCTTGCCGCCCCTTTGATCGTTGGGTGGGGCATCAGTTAGAGGCTGCTTCCCTTTCCGGAAGCGCTCCGCGAGCTTCTTGATTTCCCAACATTCGGTAGCGGTATGATAACTGGTGCCATGCACAGGGCATAATTCATCCTGGCTCCCGTCTGGGGCCGGTGATTGTCGCGGCCTCTTGTCAGGGCGCGGCCCCCGAGCTCCACTGGGCGCCGCCGTTGCGGCAACGGGGGCCGTGAATGGTGACTTCATCTTGCCACTCCCCCGGTTCTTGGCCTTCTTGCCACCCCCATAGGCAGCAGCACCGGACCCGGGCTGTCCTCCTGACTCAGAGGTCGGCAGAGCGTGCCAGTTCCGCCCTTCAGCTGCTCTGGCGCACTTGTCCGCCAGGCTGAAGAGCTCCGAGATGTCGCGGACCTCTCTGATCGCGAGCTTCTCAAGCATTTTCTCGTCCCGGACACCCTGTCGGAACGCCACCACCACAGAGGCACTTTGGATATGTCGGATGGTGTTGCGTACCTGAGAGAACCGCTGGATGAAAGAGCACAGTGACTCCCCAGGTTGTTGCTTGACGGCGTGGAGGTCAAGCTCCGTGCCGGGACGGGTGTAGGAGCTGCCAAAGTTGGCGACGAACTGCCGGCAGAGCTCTCCCCAGGAGGTTATGGACCTCTGAGGTAGATTCATGAGCCAAGACCGAGCTGGGCCGGTCAAGGCGACGGGGAAGTAGTTGGCCATGACAGCCTCGTCCCCTCCTGCGGCAAGTACGGCGGTGGAGTAGATCTGGAGGAACTCCGTCGGGTTGACGCTACCGTCGTACTTTTCGGGCAGGTGCGGCCGGAACTTGCGCGGCCACCTCGCGAAGCGAAGGTGGGGTGCAAGGGCCGCACATCCTGCACCTGCTGCTGCAGGTACTGGCGCTGCGAACGCTTGGTTCGCACTTGGCACCACGTATCCCGGCATGGGCAAGGCTGCACCATAGACCGGGGCCGCTGCTTGCGGCGCATATGGTTGTGGCATATGCAGCGCAGCATATGCCTGAGGCAGGGCTCGCGTGGCGAAGACCTGCCCTTCAGGTTGTGTCGAGGCCGACGACATGCTGTCGCCAGCCTCATGGTTGCGACGCCTTTCTCGGCGTCGCTCGAGGTACACCAGGGCGTCCTGGCCCAAGTGGCACCGTTCCAGTTCCCTTTGCAGGTCCGTCGATAGGAGCCTGGAGGAGCTGGAATCCGCCGTTAGCCCGTCAACCGTGGGTGTGCGCGTCAGCGACACAGCCGGTTGTCCTGGGCGCCGTCCTCGCTGAAACCGAGGGTTCGCGGCGGCGACGACGAGGCGGTCCACCTCGCGGACCCATTGCTGGGTCGCTGAATGGGGCGCATCCCCCGCAGGTGGGTTGCGCAGCAGCGCTCTTGCTGCAGCTAGCGCACCTCCATGGTGTACGCTCAGCGCTGCAGAAGATCTCACACTGGTCGGGGCCTGCATAGCCGGAGTCGGCGTTGCCGGAGTCGGCTGCTGGCTACCAGCTTGTGCCGACACACTCCGTCCTGAGTGTGTCGATATGTACTCCCCAGTGGTCACGGTTCGCCGTGAACGTGGAGGGGGAGAGTTTGCCGCTGAAGGAAGTTTGGTCATCTTCGTCGGCGGAAACTCGTCGCGCTAGGAGAAAAGCCCCCTACCTGGCGCGCCAAATGTCGAAGTGTTCAGTCGACACTTCACCCGGGCCTGCACTGGGCAGCCCGCGGAGGTTCTTTTTTCGGTGGGGCTAGTCTCTAGCGGAGAGCTTGCGCAGATGGACGAGTTAGTAAGAGCTTGACACGGCGAGTTTTACGTGGTTCAGGCCGCCGGAGCGTAAAACCCTACGTCCACGGCGAGCTATGGAGCTCGCTGTATTGCTTGCTGCTCAGGACCGGAGGCCTGAGCTCGGGGGTGAGTTACAGCTTGAGAGTGTATGGCTAGCGTATGAGTTGCAAAGTGCGAACCCTTGCTATCGACGCCTACCCGAGCCTTTTATAGTCCAAGGCTCGGGCAGCTTACAAGGGGGGCCGGGACCCGACAGGTGGTCCCGGGAAGATTGTTTATCATCTACCGTATCTGCAGTTATGCCGGTAGTTGCCTCTGGTCGAAGGCTTCTGAGTCTTCATCTTGCCGCCCTGCCCATGCCGCATGCTAGTCGTAGTGGTTGATGACGGCGCAGGCGGCATGGGATGTCTTTTCGTGGTGTTTATTGGCTGGCAGGTTCTGACACCGCGCGCCAGTCTGTGATGCGACTGGGCGCAACGGCACCTGACAGAAGCGTGCTCCGCGTCTCCGCGTCTTGGGAAGATGCGGGCCTTGAATACCTTGTACGGGCAAGGTATGGGGCGTCTTTACGCCCGCTGCCTATCGCTCGGGGCAGGCAACGTCGTTCTGCTGCTACGTGGCGGGCCCAGAGCCCTTCTCAGAGGAGAGAAGGGTCAGTCCCGCGGGGCACGTGGAGGCTCTGGACCTCTCCCCGCAGAGGGAGAGGCTCGGCTTCTGTTGGCCACATGGCGGGCCCGGAGCTCTCCTCTGAGGAGAGGGAGGTCCGGCCCCGCTGGACACGCAGCGCCTTCGGACCTCTCTCCCACGGAGGGGGAGGTCCGGCTTCTGTATGCCATGTGGCGGGCCCGGAGCTCTCCTCTGAGGAGAGGGAGGTCCGGCCCCGCCGGACGCGTGGCGCCTTCGGAGCTCTCTCTGCGGAGAAGGGCGAGTTCCTTAGGCATTTTACCCTGTGCGCGGGGGTACCCCATATCTCAGGTACCGACAGGTGGTAACCCGAGCGAAGGTCAATCTTTGAGAACACAAACGCCCCTCTAAGTTGATCAAACAGATCCTCGATGCGAGGCAGAGGTTACTTGTTTTTGATTGTGACAGCTTTGAGGGCTCGGTAGTCTACACACAACCTCTGGGTCCCATCCTTCTTTGGCACAAATATGACCGGGGCTCCCCAAGGAGAGGAGCTAGGACGGATATAGCCCTTGTCTAGAAGCTCTCGGAGGTGGTCCTTGAGCTCTGCTAATTGCTTGGCATCCATCCTATACGGCCTTTTATATATAGGGGCCGTGCGAGGCAGTAGTTCTATAGCAAACTCGATATTGCGGTCTGGAGGCATACCTGGTAGCTCCTCTGGAAAGACGTCCGGGAACTCACCAACCACGCGAATCCCCTTAGTAGTGTCGAGCTAGTTAAGGTGAATCTTCTCGGCTGGCGGGGGCAGAGAGGTGTACTCCACCACAACACCGTCTGGGTGTGACAACCTGACGGTCCTGGTGGCACAAAGGATCACACCCCCGTACTTGGCCAACCAATCGATCCCCAAGATCACGTCCAGTCCTTGTGACTCCAACACAATAAGATTTGCCTTGAACTCCCTTCCCACGATCTTGATGCTCACTTTTGGGCACACCTGACTTGTTTTGATCTCGCCTCCAGGAGAAGTGACCACTAGCATTTGAGACATAGATATTGCTCTCATATCATATTTCTTTATAAAATTCTTGGCAATAAAAGAGTGAGTAGCACCAGAATCAAATAAAATAGTAGCAGGGTGCGAGTCGACTGTGAACGTACCAAGTACCACGTCCGGAGCCAACTGAGCCTCCTCGACAGCTACGTGGTGCACTCGACCACGCGGGAGACTCTGCGGCTGTTGCTGTTGCTGTGGTGGCTTCTTCTTCTGGCATCTGCTGGCAAGGTGGCCCATCTCGCCACACATGTAGCACGAGCCCAGAGCCCTGACGAACTGTCCCTGCTGAGTAGGCGCTGCTGTGCGGGGTGGGAAAGCTGGCCGCTGCTGTAGCTGCTGGCTCTGCGGGCGCTGTGGCTGTGGAAACGGCTGCCTGTAAGCTGGAGAAGGGTACCTCGGAGGCGGACTCGGTCGCACGTACCGGCCCGTCTGCGTCGCTGGAGGTGGTGCAAAGCGAGTGCGGCTGCTGCTGCCCGAAGACTGTCCCTGCCATCCCATCCCGCGCTTCCTGTGCGCCTCGAGCTCTAGCATCTGTCGCTCCATCACAAAGGCCTTGTCCACCATCTTCTGAATGTCGTCGTAGTAGCTGGATGATAAGGCACACTTCAGATCCTCATCAAGACCTCGTACGAAGCAGTCCTGCTTCATGTCATCAGTCCTGACGTCCTCCGGTGTGTAGCGGGACAGCTGCGTGAAGCGTGTGAGGTACTCCCACACTGTCGAGCCGCCCTGTCTCAGTCCTAGGAACTCCTACCGCTTCATCTTGATCTCACCAGCTGGCACGAAGTGGCTACGGAAGCTGCGCTGGAACTCCTCCCAAGTGATAGCCTCAGGGTCGGCGTGAGCAGCGGTGTAAGCTGTCCACCAGTCTGCCGCGGGTCCCGCTAGTTGGTGAGCTGCTAGCAAGACACACTCTCCTCCCACGCACTGGATCAACCGCAGCTTGCTGTCGATCGTCTTCAGCCAATCATCTGCGTCCATTGGCTCCACCGGGCTCGAGAAGACTGGGGGCTGAGTACTCTGAAAGTCTCTCAGCTTGGACCGTGGTCCAGGTGCCGGTGGTGGTGGAGGCGGAGGGGCTTGGTGGTTGTGGGCCATAATTGCTGCCAGGCCCTGCAGGAGCTGGTTTTGAGAGGCGAGCATGTCCTGCACCGTCATGTAGTCCGCTTCTCATCGAGCCGCTCGTCCGTTACAGCCTGGGACCTGGAACTCTGGGGGCTCATTGGCCTCGGGCACTCCACGCCCTCGACCTCGTCCTCAACCTCGTCCCCTACCTGCCATCCGTTACAAATAGCAACAAAATCTTAGAACCTGGAAAATCTAGAGAAAAATCTATTATCAGGCTCATAATTATATATAAAGAACCGTAAATATGCATGCAACACTAATCAAACAAGTTTGCAACAAATCAACCCATTACCCGTATGATTCCTATCTCTACGGAACTAACGCTTCTTTACCATGGCCTGGTATCTCCTAACCTAAAGAGTTTCGGACTGTCCGTGGTAACGGACCCTACTAGGTTTGAATGAGATACGAGTGAGGAAGATAGATGTGTTGAACGAGACGAGCTTGGGAGAAAAAGGGGTAAGTCGTGTGAAACATAGAAACTCACGCAAACTTCACGCAGGTTTATTAGTTGCAATTAGTTTTTAAGTTGAAATTAAATCTATTTCGTGTCCCTTTCTATCTAGGCTCGCGTCCTAGGGACAGCCTTGGCTCTGATACCACTCTGTCACCCCCGATACCTGCAATAGACACCAAGCGTTCTCCCGCGTGTGCCAGGATCATGTCACATCACACGCGGAATAATAAAGAGCAAATGTATCATTAATTAATTAAGCCAAGTGCGGTGATTACATCATCCGAGTACATAAAATGCCTCATAGGCTCGAAAAGAAGAGTACATCATAACAGCGGAAAACTAAGTAGGGCATCCACAGGCGTCGTCCGGCGGTACGCCAGCCTAGAACTGTGCGTCGGTGTCGAAGCCGTCATCCACGTCATCCTCAGCAGCCTCCTCGGGTCCTGAGCAGCACGAAAGGAAAAGAGGCAAACGCCTGAGTACATAATGTACTCAGCAAGTGTGGGAAATATTATGCATGATGAGCCAAGAATCAAGGAAGGCTAGACACGGCTCTTGCACTACGCAACCTATTCCTTAGTTTTAATTAAGCTTCCTATTAATTTAGTGACATCCCCGCCCAACCCAAACATGTCTCCAAGTGATCTCCACTATCACTATAATCTCAATCCCAACCACCATCCCAAACCACACCAAACCAACCCACGCTAATCATGAGAGAGTTACCAGCCCGCTCCTGACCGTGAGCACGGCTGTCTAGATAGTTTTGACTCTGCAGAGTTTGTACCCTTTACCCACAAGTCGTGTTTTCATCGCCCGTCGGCGACTCAAGAAACTACTTTCGGCCCTCTCACACTCCCTATGGTGTGGGGCCAGGAGTACACGACAAGGCCTTTACATTGCACTACTCAACCCGTGCACACCCGCTAAGGATTCACCGCTGCGGCACTCTGAAACCTCTGCCGCAGAAGCCCCCTCTTGCGCCACTTACACATCTCTCTGGTGTACACAAGGAAAGATAGGAACAACTTAATTGGCCACACTGCCCCATAACAGTTCTTGTGGTGGCACTGTATAAGCCAGTTGACAGGTCTCACGAACCGGTCCTTAGGATCTACGCAGGCTAACTAACCACAAACTCGAGTCTCATGCACTCAGCACCCACCGTAACCCACCAGTCTGCTAGATCCCCATACTACCCACCTCATACACCACATACATCACCACATCATCACAAACATCATAATATATTGAATTTAAATGTAATAACTCCCATCCCGACATCTAAGCAGGGCTAAGCATGAAAATAATGACATAAATGTAAACCCTATACTACCCATCCCGGCTACAAGGCAAGTTTTGGAAATACTAGTAAACAACCAACACATGGGATTCAATTTAAGACCTAAACATGCAATTCTAACTAAAATCCTAAAAATGGAGAAATATGGTCAAGGGCACTTGCCTCTCGATAAGTGCTGCGGCTCGGGGTCGTCGAAGTCTTGGGCTTGCAAGTCCAGCGTCGGCTCGGGGGCTACTTTGTCCATGACATAGCAGGGGAAAAGAAGATAACATAGAGCAAGTAAGCAAAGCTACACAACATTCTATCATGATATTCATCGAAGCACAAAAGTAAAACGTAATTCCCACACCATAATGTGTATATATTCATGTGAGGGTGTTTTGTAAATGTTAGGGGGTTTGTTTGGGTCCTAAGTGTGGTTTTTAGCAAGTAGGAGGGTGTCCTTGTAAATTTTCAGCACATAGGACATGGGTTAGAATGTGACTTCAGATCTGTCAAGGGGGTTTTCATGAATATATAGCAGGGTACTTAAGTTATAATATCCATATTACATGTTCTAGGGTGTTTAAATAATTTTCAGCACTAAGACCCTACCAAAAGGTGAAATCCAGCCCATGCAGGGGCTTATGCTCTAAATGGCAGCAGGGCAGGGGGTTGGCTGCTATTTTCAGAAACTACAGGGATCAATATGCTAGCAAGGGGGGCTGCAGGGGTCTCAAAAAAATAACAGCAAGTATTTTTGTGTCTCTTCATGATTTCTTGGCACCTCTAAGGTAATTCTGCTACATACCGAACTAAACAGGGGTTTGGGTGTAAAAACAGGGTGTCCAGGGGTCTTTTGGTAAATTGTCAGCATGACCCAGGGGTCCAAGTGCCAGAACAGGGGGGTTTGGGGGCTGATTTGCTATTTCAATTAGTTCCAGGGGTGTTTTGCTAAAAACAGAAATGTCTCAGGGTTTAGAAATGCTATTCCTAATACTATCAAGGGCCCATTCACTACTTTCCACTCATTTTGAGGACTAAACTGCAAGAACAGAGAGATTCAGGGGTCTAAAATCAAGCCTACCGCAAAAATTAAGATTTTTACCTTTCCCAGGGTCTAGCCCGCAAAATCAAGGGGCCTGCTCGTTCTGATCCGAAAGATCTAGGGGCCTGGGCGCAAATCCGCCGGCGGGAATAGCGCGCGTTTAAGGTCGGCCGTCTGATCCCGCTTCGGTGGCTACGATTTAAAACGCGATCCGGTACGGGACGTTTTAATCACAGCCCTTGATCCAGATCGGACGGCCCGTTTTAAATCCGGCCGAAACCGGCCTGCCGGCGGCCACCACGCGCGGCGGTGCGCCATGGCCGAGCTTTTGAGCTCGTCAGCGCTCGTCGTTTCTGCCCTACCAAGCTTCCTAACCTTAGCTAAGCATAGGAAACGGAGGAGGGGGGTCCGAGGGGGTCGGGAGAGCGCTCGCGACGAAGAGAGGTGGCGCTGCTGTTCGGTTCCGGTCGGGGTCGTCGCGGAGCGACGTTGGCCCAAAGGCTATGGGTCGGCGCCACGTTTTGGGGTGAGGAGAAGCCGTCGATGGTGTCACATCACATGGAATCAAGGTGACATGAGGGTGCAAAGGGGGGTAGACGGAGACTCACCGGGGTTCGGGTAGCCTGGGGGTTTTGACGCCGTTCTGCGTCGGAGGAGGTCGGGAGAGGGTCGTCGTGTCCCTGGAAATGCTCGACGGTCAGCCAGTGAGGAAGGGGAGAAGACGGAGGAGGAGGGACGGCGGCGCGAGGGTTTTTACCGAGGGATAGATGGAGGCCTGCTCGGCTCCGGCCGCGGCGGGGAGAGGGAGCAGGGGGGCGTAGGGTTTTCGGGGGTCCTTTATAGCGCGGCGGAGGGTGAAGACAGGGGGTATCCGAGGGGGGGGGCAGCGTCGGCTTTCAGTTGCCTAAAGCCGACGTCCGGTTGGGGTTGGTCGGTGTCGAAGTGTGTGGTCGACACTGCCCCAGGACCAGCTCCGAGCAGCCCGCCGAGGTTCTTTTTCGGAGGGGCTAGTCGCTTGCGGAGAGCTTAAGCATAGGGACGAGTTAGGGAAGAGCTTGACACGGCGAGTTTTACGTGGTTCGGGCTGCCGGAGCGTAAAACCCTACGTCCACGGTGAGCTGAGGTGCTCGCTGTATTGCTTGTTGCTCAGAACCGGAGTCCTGAGCTTGAGGATGAGTTATGCCTAGGGTATGAGTTGCTGGAGTGCGAACCCTTGCTAACGTCGCCTACCCGAGCCTTTTATAGTCCAAGGCTCGTGTGGCTTACAAGGGGGGCCCGGGACCCGACAGGTGGTCCCGGGGTGATTGCCTGCCGACTATTGTATCCGCAGTTATGTCGGTAGTTGTCTCCGGCGAAGGCTTCTGAGTCTTCGTCTTGCCGCCCTGCCCATGCCGCATGCTAGTCGTAGTGGTTGATGACGGCGGGAGCAGCAGGGGATGTCTTGTCGCTGTGTTTATTGGCTGGCAGGTTCTGACACCGCGCGCCAGTCTGTGATGCGACTGGGCGCAACGACACCTGACAGAGGCGTGCTCCGCGTCTCCGCGTCTTGGGAAGGCGTTGTCACACCCGGTTTATCCGAAGAACCACCGAGTGAATATCACATGTATGCCAGGATCATTTTCTCATACATGTGATGACAAATAGTGAAGCATCATTTATTACAAGCCAGGTGTCGAATATAAATAAGTCTTACATAGCAAATATCTCGATGGACAATAATAAGTTCATCACAAGTAAATAAACTAGCAGCGGAATAATTATTCTCGTGGGCTCCGTCACAGGCGTTGCCCGGGGGACTCCATGAACCTAGAAACCTTCTTTGGGTCCAAAGTCTTGATCATTATACACCACCTCATTATCTTGACCTGAGAAGCAATATAAACCAACAAACATGCAAGGTTGATTACCAATGGTACTCAGCAAGTGTGGGAAAATTTTGTCATGCATGGCTAGAGCAAGGAGAGGTTGAACTCATGGTTAAAGCACTACGCAATTAATACCTATCACCTTAGCTTATTAAGCACCTACATTACTACATAGATGAAATGATCCCAATCTCCCATCCCATCATCATAATCAAATAACCATAACATCATTTCCAATGTTAAGATCCCCGCTTAACATCCACAACTTCCAAAGCCACCATCCTCTAATCATGAATAAGTCCAAGCCGCTCTTGACCATGAGCACGGCTGTCATGACAGTTTTGACTCTGCAGAGTTTGCACCACTATACCCACATGTAGCGATTTCATCCCCCGTTGTCGGGTGGACTAAAAGAACCTCCATTACGCCAGTGGCTACGAACCACATTCACACTTCCCAGGTGTGTAGCCAGGAGATCACTACGAAGCCTTTACAAAGGGATTCCCGACGAGCGTGGGCCCACTGATGTTTCACCCCTAACAGCATACAAGAGGCTCCAACCCCGCTGCAGTGGCCCCCTCTTGAGCCTTGCGGTTCATATGGTAGTCCAGCTGACACCTATTCCCCGCACCATCCAACACACCCATACTACGCCGGGGATACACCTAATTAATTGGCCAAGCTGCCCCATCTCAGCATGTGGTTGGCACGGTAAAGCCAGGTTACATGCTCCATGAACCGGTCCTTAGGATCCAGGCAAGTACTAAACACAAACCCGAGTCTCGTGCACCCAGCACCAACCAAAACATCCAACTTGCCTTGATCCCTACCTCTACATAACTCACAATATCTCATTCAAGAGTATGGTAAAATAAACTGATGATCTCATATCCCAGATATCCCATTCTAAGCATGGCTAAGCATATGCATAATAATAAATGACATGATAAAATGAATCCCAACCCAAGCTACAAGGAAACAAGGTAATGCAATTCTAGGGAAACATCCTAGCATGGGTTTCATATTTTCAATTGACAATGCAAATAATTCTATCTACACATCCTAGTATAGGATCAAAGTGGTCAAGGACACTTGCCTCCTTCCTGCTGCTCTTGGAATGGGTAGTCCTGATCTTGGAAAGGAAGAACTTGCTCTGGAGCAGGTTCTACTCATACCATCACACATAGCAAAAGAAAACAACAAGTCATAAGACATAGTTCACACTTCCACTACACATTCACATTTATGGAAGCCATTCACAATTCTATGTGTTGTGGTGGCTCTATGTGTGTTGATTTTTGGCTTACATGCACTTTTAAACATGTGTATATGATTTCTACTTTTGTATTCACATTTATGTTTGCATACTATATATGAGTTTCCAATTTAAATAAATTCCTTATATTCAATTACTACACCTATTTAGCTACCAAGTATGCATGAGAGGTATTTTCCTACTTCATATGTGTCTTCAGACCTTCTACCAACCCTAAACTGAATTCTTTGGATTTTGGAAACTTCATTTATCATTTTCTAGTTATTCATACCTAGTTTGCTATATTTTCAGATGTATTTCCTATGCCTAAATGTGAACTTTATTATAAAAATAGTAAGACACCTCATCTAAACAGAATAGGTTTTGGGTCTAAAATATATAATAATATATTTTTGAACTTCCCCTGTGATGTGAACTATTTTACATTTATTTTACTAATTTTCAGAATTATTCTCTACTTAAAAATATGTCCCTATAACTAATAAATGTGAATAATCAATTAAACAGATTCATTTCAGCCAAAAATCTATTTTTATCTCACTCCAAAGTTTTCCAAGTAATAGGAATATTTTTAATTTGAATTTGCAATGTGTTTGTCCCATCTTTTAAATTTTAAATACTAAACACATAGTCAAATTCCTAAATTTAATATCACATAGGGTTAAAAGGGTAAATTCACCCCACTACAGGGTCTATTATATTATTTTAGGAATTTCCAGAGGTCTAACTACACATAATAGAGGGATTTTGCAAATTTTTATTAAGTCCAGAGGCTAAAACTGATTTTTAATTGAATTTACATGAATTTCTGAAGTTCCAGGGGCTAGATCAAAAGTTTCCGGGGCTAGCTCTTATTTTCCGAGAACCCCAGGGGGTAGCACGTAAGAATCCCGACCTTTATAACGCGGGGCTGACGTGGACCGTCCGATTTAAAACAGACGGCTGAGATTATAACATCGAACCGGTACGCGGGGATTTAAATTCTACCGTGCGATTTAAAATAGACGGCGCACAAGCGGCCACGTCGCTCTGGTCGAGCACGGGCGGCGCTGCCCGGCGGCGCACGGCGGCGGGAGGTGGCGATCTCGCCGGAGAGTTTCGGATCTTTGTCAATTCTTTCTAGAACTGTGATTTTATGGCATAGATCGGTAGAGGGGAGGTCGGGGATCTCACCTCGGGGGTTTTCTTGAGCTCGAAGGTCCTGGAAGGCGGTCGGCGACGAGGTCCGAGGTGAATTCACGGCGAGGCTCGTTGGCGCTGTGTTTGAACCTTAAACCACCGAGTTTTCTGCACCTACGAGGTTCCCCGGAGGCGGTGGATCAAGACCAGCGAGTTAGATCAGAATTCCCGAGCGAAGATCGAGCAGAATTCTCCGGAGAAGCTCGGGTTCTCACCAGAGAGAAAAACGGCGGATCGTGGAGAAAAACGGGACGATGTCGGGGTTTTTATAGACGGGGGAGGGCGGCGTGTTAGTTTAGATCGAGTTGGAGTCCTCCGAAACCAGAATTCGGGCGGAAATACGGTCGGTTAAGATCGCGCCCGCGCGGGGAAACAGTCTCGGGTTTGGACGAGCGGGAGCTCGGGGATGACAGGTGGGTCCCGCCTGTCAGCGAGAGGGGGCGCGGGCGCGCGGCTGCGGGCTGGCGCGGGGGTTGGGTGGGCCGGCTGGTGGGTTTCGGCCCACTGGCCGGGGAGGTTTATTTTTTCCTTTTCTTTTTCTTTTTCATTTTCTGTTTTGAGTTTAATTTGAATTCCAGTTTGAATTTTAATTATTGCAACACATGCAATACGTCCAAAAATTTTTAAACTCCCCTCTTAACAGGATTTTGGCGTGTTACAGCTCTACCCCCCTTAAAAGAAATCTCGTCCTCGAGATTGGTGGTTCTAAGAAAACAATTCCGAAAATTGTGTCTTAAGCTCATCTTCTCGCTCCCAGGTGGCTTCCTCTTCCGAGTGATGCTTCCACTGCACCTTGCACATCCGAATTCTTTTATTTCTTGTGAGGCGTTCCATTATTTCCAAAATCTTGGATGGTTGCTCGGCATAAGACAAATCCTCAGCTACATCAACCTCATTCATGGTTAACACCTCTTCAGGCGTCCTCAGACATTTCTTGAGCTGTGACACATGGAATACATCGTGCACATCCGATAGGCGAGCCGGTAATTCTAGTTGATACGCCACTTCGCCTTTCCTCTCCAGGACTTGAAAGGGTCCGATGTATCGAGGTGACAACTTCCCTTTCACCTTGAACCGACGAAGTCCTCGGATAGGGGACACCTTGAGATAGACATAGTCTCCCACGTTGAAAACGAGATCTCTTCTCCGTACATCGGCATAGCTCTTTTGCCGTGTCTGTGCTATCCTCAAGTTGTTGCGAATTTCCCTCGCTTTCGCCTCGGCTTCTTGTAGTACTTCGGGACCAAACACTTTACTTTCCCCTGTTTGGTTCCAAAATAGGGGAGTTCTGCACTTCCTCCCATACAAAGCTTCGAACGGTGACATCTTCATACTAGCCTGATAGCTGTTGTTATAGGAGAATTCCGCATACGGTAAGTTCTTGTCCCAACTTCGATTGTTTTTGAGTGCACATGCCCTCAGCATATCCTCAAGAATCTGATTGGTTCTTTCCGTCTTCCCATCAGTTTGGGGATGATAGGCAGAACTAAACTTCAGATGGGTTCCCATGGTTTCGTGCAACTTGTGCCAGAACTTCGAATTGAACTGTGTCTCTCGATCCGACACTATCTTCTTTGGCACCCCATGGTAACACACGATCTTTGATATGTACAATTCTGCCAATTTGGATCCGCTGTAGCTTTCTTTCACGGGGATGAAATGAGCTACCTTGGTTAGCCTGTCGATGATGACCCATATTGAATCATATCCTGATTGGGTCCTAGGCAATCCCACTATGAAATCCATACCGATTTCTTCTCATTTCCATTCAGGCACTTTTAGTGGTTGCAATAATACCGTGGGTCGTTGATGTTCTGCTTTCACCAACTGGCATGTGTCACATAGGGCAACATGCTCCACGACATCTCGCTTCATGCCATACCACCAATACCTGCTCTTGAGGTCCTGGTATATTTTCGTACTCCCAGGATGAATGGAATAGTCACAATCGTGAGCCTCCTTCAAAATCAATTCACGGATCTTCTTTACTTCTAGCACACAGATTCTTTTCCCGTGCCACACCGTTCCTTGTTCATCCTCTCTGAAACCAGGGGCTTTATTTTCCTTGATGAGTTGCCTGATTTCTTGTATCTTCTCATCATTCTTTTGACCCTGGCGTATTTCTCGCTCTAGTGTGGAGTCCACTTCCATGGCGATGGCTTCACCACTATTCACAAGGCATAGATTGAGCCTTATAACCTCGTCCTTCAATTCTGCAGGCATGTCCTTCAAGGTCAACTTATTGACCTGCACTTTCCGACTTAAAGCATCTGCCACGACGTTTGCTTTCCCAGGATGATAGTTGATGCCCACATCAAAGTCGTTGATTAGCTCTAACCATCTCCTTTGTCTGAGGTTGAGATCTGGCTGTGTGAAAATGTACTTTAAACTCTTATGATCCGTATATATCTCTGTCCTCTTCCCCATCAAGTAATGCCGCTAAATTTTCAACGCGTGTACCCCTGCGGCTAGTTCTAGGTCATCTGTAGGATAGTTCTTCTCGTGCTTCCGGAGCTGCCGGGATGCATAAGCCACGACATGCCTTTCTTGCATGAGAACACATCCTAACCCGTTTCCAGAGGCATCGCGGTACACCGTAAAGTTTTTCTGCATATCTGGCATAACTAGCACTGGGGCTGTTGTCAATCTTTTCTTAACTCCTGAAAACTCGTCTCGCACTGCGGTGTCCATGTGAATGTGATTCCCTTCTCCAACAGTTTGGTGAGGGGTCTTGAGATCTTAGAGAATCCCTCAATAAACCGTCGATAGTATCCTGCCAATCCCAAGAAGCTTCGAACTTCCCCGACATTTTCAGGGGTCTTCCACTTCTGTATATCCTCGATTTTGGAGGGATCCACGGAGATTCCTCCCTCCGAGATTATATGTCCTAAGAAGGGAACTCTCTTCAGCCAAAACTCACACTTTCTCAACTTGGCATATAGTTGGTGTTCTCCCAGCCTCTGCAACACCAACCTTAGATGTTTCTCATGTTCCTCTTCATCTTTGGAGAAAACGAGAATGTCATCTATGAAAACCACCACAAATTTGTCCAGATATTCCATGAATACCTTGTTCATGAGATACATGAAGTATGTCGGGGCATTGGTTAGCCCGAAAGGCATGACGGTATATTCATACAGTCCGTACCGAGATACGAAAGTTATCTTTGGAATATCGGTTTGCCTTATCTTAAGTTGATGGTATCCCGACCTGAGATCAATTTTCGAGAACACACAAGCTCCCCTCAACTGATCAAACAAGTCTTCAATGCGGGGTAATGGGTACTTGTTCTTGATGGTTACCTCATTCAAGGCACGGTAGTCCACGCATAACCTTTGGGTTCCGTCCTTCTTGGGCACAAATATCACTGGAGCTCCTCAAGGTGAGGAACTAGGACGAATATACCCCTTCTCCGTCAATTCTCTCAAATGATCCTTGAGTTCTCCCAGCTGCTTGGAATCTATCCTATAATGTCTCTTGTATGTCGGAGCTGTTCCAGGCACTAGTTCAATCGCGAATTCCACTTTCCGATCAGGAGGCATACCTGGCAATTCCTCCGGAAAAACGTCTGTATACTCCCTGATAATCCTGATCTCCTCCACTTTCACCTCAACTTGATTTAATTTAATGTCCCTCCTAGGCTCTCGTACTGTTATAAACTTTACTCTTGTGCCACTAGGGTGAGTTAGTTCCACCGTTCTGGTCGAACAATGGATGATTCCTTTATGTTTGGTCAACCAATCCATACCCAAGATAATATCTATCCCTTGTGAATCTATCACTATGAGGTTAGCAGTAAATACTATCCCATTAATGTCTAGGTTCACTTTGGGACACACTTGTCTTGTCCTTATTTCTCCACCTAGAGAGTTTACTGCTAGCATATGGTTCATTTGTGTTGTTGCTAGGTCATGCTTCTTAACAAACCCTTGGGCAATGAACGAGTGGGTAGCACCAGAATCAAACAACAGGGTTGCAATGTGTAAATTGGCAGGAAACTTACCAACTACCACGTCGGGTGCCTCTTGCGCCTCCTCCATGGTGACGTGGTTCACCCGTCCTCTCATTACATTCTGCTGTTGCGGCTGCGTGGGCTTCTTCTTTGGGCACTTATGGGCGTAGTGCCCCACTTCACCACAGTTAAAACATTGCACCCCAACCTTAGGTGCCTGGCCTTTGTTATCTTGGGGTTGGTTTGGGGGTCCTTGCACTGCTGTTCGAGGTTGATATGTAGGGCGAGGCTGCTGTACGAACTGACGTTGTGGCTGTATTGGTGCTGCCGGAGGCCTGTAGTTCAAGTTGTACCCTCTTGGTGCTGAGTAGGGTACCACAGCATGGTTCGTCTGCCCTGCGGGTTGCTGCATCAGACGTGGGCGGGTGTTGCTTCCGGAGGCTTGGTGTGACCACCCGGCCTTCCTCTTGTTTTCATTTTCCAAGGCCTTCAGCTTCCTTTCTACCACAAATGCTCTGTCCACCATCTTTTGGAAGCTTTCATACTCGTTGGAGGACATTGCACACTGCATTTCTGCGGTAAGTCCTTCTACGAAACAATCCTGTTTCTGCTCATCAGTCTCTATGTCCCATGGGGCATAACGGGAGAGTTGAGTAAATTTAGTGAGGTATTCCCTCACAGTCATGTTTCCTTGCTGCAACCCCAAGAACTCCTTCCTCTTGTTTTTGAGTTCACCCCTTGGTATGTAATGGTTGCGGAAGCTACGCATGAACTCTTCCCAAGTGATGTTCTCGGGGTCATGATGGGCGACCACGTTGGCGGTCCACCAATCAGCAGCAGGTCCATGCAATTGATGAGAGGCAAACAGCACCCTCTCATACCCTTGGCACTGTATGATCCTCATCTTGCTCTCAATGGTCTTTAGCCAGTCATCTGCCTCCAGAGGTTCAGCAGCACTTGCAAACTTCGGAGGTTGAGTTCCTAGAAACTCACTCAACCTTGGTTGGCGTGGTGCAGCTTGTGGGGGTGGAACTTGATGCAAGTTGGCCACCACTTGAGTCAGGTTCTGGATGAGCTGATTTTGATTTTCAAGCATTTGGTGGATGGGATCAACTCCCTCACGGCGCCCACCCCTGTCTTGGCTCCCAGAAAGATGAGGGTTGCAGGCCTCATCGTTGTTGTTGGCGGGGTTGGCAGCACGACCCTTTCCTCTTCCGGCCATCTAGCATGATCAACCAAATGTTAATTTAAAGCATTACGTATTATCTTACTACTTTCACTTGTTTTTTTTACTTTGAAGTGTTGAGGCTTTGTTATACTTTCTGAGGGTTCATGTCTCACACAAAAATAAATGCACTATTATTTCATGTGGGTTCACACACCAAAGAAAAACAATCTGAAGACGAGGCTGTGGACAATTGCTCATGGATTCCACAACTCACGTCACACACCAAGCATTAACACACCATTAACTAAGGTAACGACCCGACTATTCGACATCTTGCTAACTAAGGGAAAGACTCTACACTACTCGTATCCCTGAGCTGGCTCCTCGGGATCTTCCTCATTATTGCGGCTGCCTTCTGACTCTGCTTTGGGTGGGGAGGCTGCTGGTGGAGAAGTGCGATGACGCCTGATCGCCCGGCGATCTCGGGAGTCAGGAGTCCATGTATCATTCACGGTGACACACAGTTCATTCCCATCTCCTCTTTCTCTCGCCCTCAAGCAGGCTCGAAGCAACGCCTCGGTTTCCTTCAGGGTATCCCGAACATCCTGAAGCTCCTGCTGACACTCCTGCAGTCGAGTGCTGAGCATAGCAGCATCCTCCAAGTACAAGTCCATGTGCTCATGGGAAGTCCTTTGCTGCACTGGCGGGTACTTATACTCCGTTGTACCACTCTCGCGCTGGAGGACATACATGTACTCAGTTTTGTCCAGGTGTCGACGATAGATGTGACTCTGGCAAGTGATGGCCTCCCAGGTAACATCCTTCTCCGCATCGACCTGTGTCGCTCTACAAGCTGGAGAGTGGTGGATCTTGAGCAGCTGATTTTCGTGGATAATCCTCATCTCTGAACTCCATTCTTCCCTCTTCTCACGGATGGTCCTGGTGGAGCTATAGTGTATGATTAGCTTGCCCGTATTGCCGGCGGCTTGGAGCATACGTCAAAGACGGCGCAACAAGCCTCCAACTGCCAATCCGTAGGAAAGGTACGTCACCGGACGGCTCTCCTCTCTTTGGGCAAGGGCAACCACGGGAACTCTCCCTCCTGTGGACTTGCGAACGGTGCGAATCATGCGAACCATCTAAAACATAAAGCATTTAAACTTAAGTTAGATAAAACTTTAAACAAAAATCCTATTTTGAATAAAAGTTGGGGTAAGATGATGAAAGTGACTCCATTAAATAAGACTTTTCAACACACACCTTGTAAAATAGTTTTTAAGAAAATAGGGCCCTAAATACGTCCATTTCTACCTAGGTCCACGTTCCGACAGGCAACCTTGGCTTTGATACCACTTCTGTCACACCCGGTTTATCCAAAGAACCACCGAGTGAATATCACATATATGCCAGGATCATTTTCTCATACATGTGATGACAAATAGTGAAGCATCATTTATTACAAGCCAGGTGTCGAATATAAATAAGTCTTACATAGCAAATGTCTCGATGGACAATAATAAGTTCATCACAAGTAAATAAACTAGCAGCGGAATAATTATTCTCGTGGGCTCCGTCACAGGCGTTGCCCGGGGAACTCCATGAACCTAGAAACCTTCTTCGAGTCCAAAGTCTTGATCATTATACACCACCTCATTATCTCGACTTGAGCAGCAATATAAACTAACAAACATGCAAGGTTGAGTACCAATGGTACTCAGCAAGTGTGGGAAAATTTTGTCATGCATGGCTAGAGCAAGGAGAGGTTGAACTCATGGTTAAAGCACTACGCAATTAATACCTATCACCTTAGCTTATTAAGCACCTACATTACTACATAGATGAAATGATCCCAATCTCCCATCCCATCATCATAATCAAATAACCATAACATCATTTCCAATGTTAAGCTCCCCGCTTAACATCCACAACTTCCAAAGCCACCATCCTCTAATCATGAATAAGTCCAAGCCGCTCTTGACCATGAGCACAGCTGTCATGACAGTTTTGACTCTGCAGAGTTTGCACCACTATACCCACATGTAGTGATTTCATCCCCCGTTGCCGGGTGGACTAAAAGAACCTCCATTACGCCAGTGGCTACGAACCACATTCACACTTCCCAGGTGTGTAGCCAGGAGATCACTACGAAGCCTTTACAAAGGGATTCCCGACGAGCGTGGGCCCACTGATGTTTCACCCCTAACAGCATACAAGAGGCTCCAACCCCGCTGCAGTGGCCCCCTCTTGAGCCTTGCGGTTCATATGGTAGTCCAGCTGACACCTATTCCCCGCACCATCCAACACACCCATACTACGCCGGGGATACACCTAATTAATTGGCCAAGCTGCCCCATCTCAGCATGTGGTTGGCACGGTAAAGCCAGGTTACATGCTCCATGAACCGGTCCTTAGGATCCAGGCAAGTACTAAACACAAACCCGAGTCTCGTGCACCCAGCACCAACCAAAACATCCAACTTGCCTTGATCCCTACCTCTACATAACTCACAATATCTCATTCAAGAGTACGGTAAAATAAACTGATGATCTCATATCCCAGATATCCCATTCTAAGCATGGCTAAGCATATGCATAATAATAAATGACATGATAAAATGAATCCCAACCCAAGCTACAAGGAAACAAGGTAATGCAATTCTAGGGAAACATCCTAGCATGGGTTTCATATTTTCAATTGACAATGCAAATAATTCTATCTACACATCCTAGTATAGGATCAAATTGGTTAAGGACACTTGCCTCCTTCCTGCTGCTCTTGGAATGGGTAGTCCTGATCTTGGAAAGGAAGAACTTGCTCTGGAGCAGGTTCTACTCATACCATCACACATAGCAAAAGAAAACAACAAGTCATAAGACATAGTTCACACTTCCACTACACATTCACATTTATGGAAGCCATTCACAATTCTATGTGTTGTGGTGGCTCTATGTGTGTTGATTTTTGGCTTACATGCACTTTTAAACATGTGTATATGATTTCTACTTTTGTATTCACATTTATGTTTGCATACTATATATGAGTTTCCAATTTAAATAAATTCCTTATATTCAATTACTACACCTTTTAGCTACCAAGTATGCATGAGAGGTATTTTTCTACTTCATATGTGTCTTCAGACCTTCTACCAACCCTAAACTGAATTCTTTGGATTTTGGAAACTTCATTTATCATTTTCTAATTATTCATACCTAGTTTGCTATATTTTCAGATGTATTTCCTATGCCTAAATGTGAACTTTATTATAAAAATAGTAAGACACCTCATCTAAACAGAATAGGTTTTGGGTCTAAAATATATAATAATATATTTTTGAACTTCCCCTCTGATGTGAACTATTTTACATTTATTTTACTAATTTTCAGAATTATTCTCTACTTAAAAATATGTCCCTATAACTAATAAATGTGAATAATCAATTAAACAGATTCATTTCAGCCAAAAATCTATTTTTATCTCACTCCAAAGTTTTCCAAGTAATAGGAATGTTTTTAATTTGAAATTGCAATGTGTTTGTCCCATCTTTTAAATTTTAAATACTAAACACATAGTCAAATTCCTAAATTTAATATCACATAGGGTTAAAAGGGTAAATTCACCCCACTACAGGGTCTATTATATTATTTTAGGAATTTTCAAGGGTCTAACTACACATAACAGAGGGATTTTGTAAATTTTTATTAAGTCCAGGGGCTAAAATTGATTTTTAATTGAATTTACATGAATTTCTGAAGTTCCAGGGGCTAGATCAAAAGTTTCCGGGAGTAGCTCTTATTTTCCGAGAACCCCAGGGGGTAGCACGTAAGAATCCCGACCTTTATAATGCGGGGCTGACGTGGACCGTCCGATTTAAAACAGACGGCTGAGATTATAACATCGAACCGGTACGCGGGGATTTAAATTCTACCGTGCGATTTAAAATAGACGGAGCACAAGCGGCCACGTCGCTCTGATCGAGCGCGGGCGGCGCTGCCCGGCGGCGCACGGCGGCGGGAGGCGGCGATCTCGCCGGAGAGTTTCGGATCTTCGTCAATTCTTCCTAGAACTGTGATTTTATGGCATAGATCGGTAGAGGGGAGGTCGGGGATCTCACCTCGGGGGTTTTCTTGAGCTCGAAGGTCCTGGAAGGCGGTCGGCGACGAGGTCCGAGGTGAATTCACGGCGAGGCTCGTCGGCGCTGTGTTTGAACCGCAAACCACCGAGTTTTTTGCACCTGCGAGGTTCTCCGGAGGCGGTGGATCAAGACCAGCGAGTTAGATCAGAATTCCCGAGCGAAGATTGAGCAGAATTCGCCGGAGAAGCTCGGGTTCTCACCAGAGAGAAAAACGGCGGATCGTGGGGAAAAACGGGACGATGCCGGGGTTTTTATAGACGGGGGAGGGCGGCGTGTTAGTTTAGATCGAGTTGGAGTCCTCCGGAACCAGAATTCGGGCGGAAATCCAGTCGGTTAAGATCGCGCGCGCGCGGGGAAACAGTCCCGGGTTCGGACGAGCGGGTGCTCGGGGATGACAGGTGGGTCCCGCCTGTCTGCGCGAGGGGGCGCGAGCGCGCGGCTGCGGGCTGGCGCGGGGGTTGGGTGGGCCGGCTGGTGGCTTTCGGCCCACTAGCGGGGGAGGTTTATTTTTTTCCTTTTCTTTTTCTTTTTCATTTCTGTTTTGAGTTTAATTTGAATTCCAGTTTGAATTTGATTTTTTGCAACACATGCAATACGTCCAAAATTTTTTAAACTCCCCTCTTAACAGGATTTTGGGGTGTTACAGGCGCGGGCCTTGAATACCTTGTACGGGCAAGGTATGGGGCGTCTTTATGCCCGCTGCCTACCGCTCGGGGGCAGGCAGCGCTGTTCTGCTGGACACGTGGCGGGCCCGGAGCTCTCCTCTGAGGAGAGGGAGGTCCGGCCCCGGAGGACACGTGGAGCCTTTGGGCCTCTCCCTGCGGCGGGGGAGGTCCGGCTTCTGTCGGCCACGTGGCGGGCTCGGAGCTCTCCTCTGAGGAGAGGGAGGTCCGGCCCCGCTGGACACGTGGCGCCTTCGGACCTCTCCCCCGCGGTGGGGGGAGGTCCGACTTCTGTAGGCCACGTGGCGAGCCCGGAGCTCTCCTCTGAGGAGAGGGAGGTCCGGCCCCGCTGGACGCGTGGCGCCTTCGGAGCTCTCCCTGCGGAGAAGGGCGAGATCCTCAGGCATTTTCCCGTGTGCGCGGGGTACCCCATATCGCGGGTACCGACAGTCGGTGACCGGAGAAAAAGCAGAAGAGAAAGGAGGGAGCGGGACCGTGTAGCAACGGGAAGAAGAGGGAAAACTGTGGCTGACAGCCGGGGCCCGCCCGTCGGTGAGGGAAAAGAAAAAGACAGGGGCACTGTGGGCTGGGCTGGTTAGGGAAGAAAAGAAGAGGTGGGCTGCGGTGGAAAGGGGGCCTTTGGCCCAGTTATGTTTCTGTTTTCTTTTTTTTTCTTTGTGTGTGTTTTGTTTTACTTTTGGTTTCATTTTTCTTTTAAGTTTGTAAAATAATATGGTCTAGGTTCAAATTTGTTTGAAAATTTTTGTTTCTCCTTCTTTTTAATTGTAGGTCGTTACATTTACTTTTTGTTTTTTTAAATAATACACGAATGATGAATTTGCCTGCCGCCGCCATCATCATTCATCAGCATGCTAAACGGGCCTCAGATATCTGGTCTGACGTTTCTTTTCTTCCAGCAGTCTTACCACGCGAAGCAGAACAGTTGGACAATATTTTTCAACCACCGAGCAGTAACTCGAGACACCACAGTCCTCAGCACACGACTCGAAGGCCACGTACAGATGAAACAGAACACATGTTCCTTACCAGCTCCATCAGGTTCCTGCTCTGAACCTTAGCCGAACTCCGATCGTTCTGATTTTAATTGTATCGAGCTAGTAGATTTTTATAGCTTGTTCCATCAGGCTCTCACAAACCCAACAATCTATATGCAATCTAGACAACTATTTGAAAGCAGTGACAAATACTATGTTGGACGTATTTAATAAATACTAGAAGGAAACGAATACTATTATTGTCATTGCTGCAATCCTCAATCTTTGGTTTAAAAATAATGTTTGTATTTCCTGCATTTGTTTCCCCACCTTCAAAAAGCTATTAAAAATAATTTTTATCACATTTACCTCGTCGAGCTATAATAAGGTAGCTTGTGAGTACAGTAAGCCGGGCTGCCGGGCCGGTAGCCACGCCAGTCGTGAATACAAATGCTGCCATTCCACTCCGTTTCAGACAGAACTGATCCGAAACGATCATGAAATCAGCGATTGCCGATCACCCGAAGGCCCGAGCTAGCCCAGCCCACGCGCGCCCCGTCCATCAACATATGTAACATGGGTCTCTGGCTCTCTGTCTCTGTGCCACGGGGCCTGGCGTTCCAAGGAAAGCTTGCCCACCGCTCGAGACAGCCCAGCGTGGTGGACGCCAAGGTGGAGGAGCAGCCACCGAGTCCCGAAACCGCACGAGTCCTGACGACCTCACGTGCACCACCCCGTACGTACGCGCGCGCGGGAGGGGGCCCATCTCACGTGTCACACCCTCAACTCCTCCTCGCCCACCGGTCTGCCTCGTCACTAACGAGATGCGCGCCTCCTCCACCGTCGCGTCCCGATCCAACGGCAGTAGGTCCACGCGGCAGACGCCATTCCTCTGTCGCTCGCCACGCTTCCATCCGGCCAGCGCACGGACGGCGTCGGATATAATCTGAGCGGCTGTCGTTGCACTAGAGCTGACGGGGAAAAGGTTAAGGCGGGTGAATTAGTTACCACGAATGGGTTAACACGCCAGCCCCCGCACCCTCCCCTATTTCATTCGCTCCATCGCGTCGTCTCTGCTGTCCAAACGCAAGGCACCGAATTCCATTCCCCAGCCTCGGCTCCCGGCCTCGCCGCCACCTCCTCCTCTCGCCTCCCGGCATTTGCTTTGCTCCGAGCTGAACCGGCCGGGATGGAGTCCGACGCGTCCACCTCCCCGCAGCGGCGCAGCACCAGCTGCTACAGCGACAGCGGCGACTCCTCCTGCTCCGAGCCCTTCAGCGAGTGCGGCAGCGACGACCTCTCCTTCAGTCCCGCCGCCGCAGCGGGCATCCACCGCCTGCTGCTCTCCTGCGCGGCAGAGGCGTCGGAGGACGCCATCTCTTCGCTCGTCGCGGAGCTCGAGTCGCCGTCGCCGTCGCTGGACTCGCTCCGGCGCGCGGCGATGGAGCTCCGCCTACTGGCCAAGCACAACCCGGACAACCGGGTCCGCATCGCAGCGGCGGGCGCCGTGCGGCCGCTCGTCGCGCTGCTGTCGCACCCGGACCCGCTGCTGCAGGAGCACGGCGTCACGGCGCTGCTCAACCTCTCGCTCTGCGACGAGAACAAGGCGATCATCGTCGAGGCGGGGGCGATACGGCCGCTGGTGCACGCGCTCAAGTCCGCCGGGTCGCCCGCGGCGCGGGAGAACGCCGCGTGCGCGCTTCTCCGGCTATCCCAGCTCGACGGCCCCGCCGCGGCGGCCATCGGCCGCGCGGGCGCCATCCCGCTGCTCGTTTCCCTCCTCGAGACCGGCGGCGCGCGCGGGAAGAAGGACGCCGCCACGGCGCTCTACGCGCTCTGCAGCGGCGCGCGCGAGAACTGGCTCCGCGCCGTGGAGTCCGGCGCCGTGCGGCCCCTGCTCGACCTCATGGCCGACCCGGAGTCGGGCATGGTGGACAAGGCTGCATACGTCCTCCACTCCCTCGTGGGTTCCTCCGAGGGCCGCGCCGCCGCCGTCGAGGAGGGCGGCGTCCCCGTCCTCGTCGAGATGGTTGAGGTGGGAACCTCGCGGCAGAAAGAGATCGCGACGCTGTCCCTGCTGCAGATCTGCAAGGACAGCGCCGTGTACCGCACCATGGTCGCCCGCGAGGGCGCCATCCCTCCACTCGTCGCGCTCTCCCAATCATCCTCCGCACGCCCAAAGCTCAAAACCAAGGTAAACGCCGCATAACATTCCCAGACCGTTCCTCCATTTCCACTTAACCTCATACGATTCCAAACTAACCCAGTCCGGATCCCGCAGGCAGAGGCGCTAATCGAGATGCTGCGGCAGCCGCGGAGCCCGAGCCTGCGCTCGAGGCCATCGGTGGTCGTAGCGGCGGAGTGAACGCACCCGATTCCAGTTTCCACCCTACCCTGGTCCTGCCCACTTCTTCGGCGAAACGAGCCGACACCGGTCGGCCGGCGGCGCGCGTGTAAATACCCAGCAGCGTGTTTGCGTCCGCGAGCGAGTGTACAGTTCCCTCAAGCGAGATGTCGTCCGGGGAAGTGAAGAAGTCTAGTCTCCCTGTAATTTCCTCTTTCGAAACCTTTTCTTTGAATCCCTTCGCTCTAGTTTGGCTGCTTCCTCGCCGCCGGCGAGGCAAAGAAAGGTGTGTGCAGCAAAAATTGCAAAAAAGCTTTGAATTCGCGTGCGCGTGCGGGTTGGAATGAAATGGATTGTGCTTGTCCTAGTGCGCATCGTCAGGAAACAACTTGGTTTCTGATCTCCGGTCTGTAACACCCTACCTTTTACGTGCAAAAAAAATGATGAACTCTAAAACCTGGTAGAAACTCATTTGAGGTTCAACCTTGAATTTGAGAGATAGAAACCAAACTGAAAGGAAAATGAAAGGAAAATAAAAAAATGGAAAATCCCAAGGATTGAACCAGGCGCGTATGGGCAGAAACCCAGTTGATTTCCAAGCAAGCATGGCCCAACCACACCATTGGATTCCTCATTTCCTCTATGACAGGCGGGATCCACTTGTCAGCCACAACTTTCTCCTTCTTCCTTCTTTCTTTCTTCCCTACCGGTTGCACCCTCTTTTTCTTCCCCGGTCAAAAGCGTGCAACCACCCCAACAGACTCCCTCGGATTCCCTTCGCCACCCCCAGCCCCTTCGGCCCGCGCCCTCGCCCCTCCACCGCCGCCCATGGATCCCGACGTCCTCCCGCTCTCCTGGCCGCGCCCACCCTCGGGGGGCCTCTCACCCCGCGCCTTGCCGCGCTCCGCCTCCTCCCGAGGCCCCTCGCCGTCCCGCGCCCGAGCCCCCCCAGGCCGGCGAGCACCTTCCCCTCCCTCCCTCTCCAGCTCCGTAGCCACATCCAACAACGAGGAGGAGCGGCTCGAGGCACCGAAGGGGTCAGTAGTAGCGGTGGGGCCGGAGCTAGGGTTCTGGGCGACCGCGCGTCGTCGGCTGGCCCCCAACGACCCCTACTTCACCGCCGGGGACCTCGAGCGCCAGCTCCACGCCAAGCACATGAGCTATTTCCTCACCGACCTCGCCTCACCACCGCCTCAGGGTCGCGCCCTCCCTGCTCGCGGTGCGCCGCAAGTGGAGTCGAGCTCCGATCGTCTACCCCTCCGAGGCGCCGGCTACTCTTCATCAGTGACCTCTCTGCGTCGATGTTTCCTCCGCCTTGTTGTACGCCAGTGAGTCTTCCCGTTTATCTCTAACCACCTCCTAACGGCGCTGACACCTTAACCTTGTACTGTAACACGTTGTGGACGCAAATACCGGGGAGGATCACCACCGGGACGCCGCCGCGCCGACAACCCGAGGAGTTGTTCTGCTCTCCACGTCGCGAGCTCATGTGCTCGTCGTCCGGGACCCGTCTACCCCCAGGGTGAGTTCATGTCGCGCTCCTCCGTCGATCCCCGTAGCATTTTAATCCCTGCACCTAGATGTAAATTGATATATAAGTTCCTGTAGGTGTTGAATTCCCAAAACAGCCATGGTAATGCTATTGTTTTAACAATAAACCCTCTTAGCCATGCTGAATTACACAAAAAGCCCCCTAAAAACATCCTGGAATCACGAGTAAGTCCCTGTAAAGTTGCTGAAAATAAACATATTACCCCCGCAATGGTCTGTAATTAATATTTCAGCACTATACCATTATGGAGATTCACAAGAGCCCCCTAAACCTTGCTGAAATTTTCATAGAATACCGTAGGTACTGTTGTATTCACATTTTAAACCCTGTACAGGACTGGAAAACTGACAATGAACACCCCATACTTAGGCTGAATTCACACACACATCTTAAAATGGTTTTCCACTTCCTAGACCTACAAACCCGCTGAACGGTTCTGAAATCACCCCTTAGTCCCTGTATAGTTGCTGGAAATTTCATTAAACACCCACATGCTGTGTTGACATAGTAGGCTGAACACCCTGCTGTAATTTTGTAGACAATCCCCTGTTCATGTTGAATTTATATTTTAGCCCATGTGAAGCTGCTGAGTTTACAAAAAATACCTGTTTGGTGTCACACTCGCATTTTAGGCTCTAGTCAGTTATATTTCTACCAAAAGTGACCCTGTGGCATGCTGAAGATGACCATAATGCCCCTGTCGTATGCTTAAGTTCACATTTTAAAACCCGTATAGTGCTAAATGATGATGAACACCCTAGAATTAGGCTGGAATTACAAATAGCCCCTTAGAATGGTTTTGAATTACATTCCAGTCCCTACGTAACATATGGATGAGGGTGCATGTCATGAATGATTATATTTTACTTGCATTACTTATTATTATTTTGTTATGGTTACTAGAGTGAAGTTAGGGTGTTGTTTCCGGAAGAACAAATCGTAACCGTTCCGATATCGATAGGTTTCCGGTCTGTTATATCCGTTTCCGATATTTCCGAAATTTCCGATATCATATCCGTTTCCGATGGTACCGATTCCGACTCCGTTTCCGAAAATTATATATGAAAATGGAAACAATTTAACTAATTTTACAACCGTTTCCGACCGTTTTCATCCCTACTGCACCCTGCTGTAATTTAGCAAATAAGACCCCATATAGTTCTGTCATTGCCAAATAAGCCCCTGCTCAAGTTGGTTTTCACATTTTAGCCCCGGGAAAAAAATACTAAAGTGCCCCAGGGGGTCTATGTTGGCAGATCTACCCCTGAATGTTAATTTTTATTTACATTTTAAACCATGCTCCTTACTGTATAATATCGAATAGGGCCCCAACTAATTTTGTAATTACCAAATTACCCCTATAATAGGCTGAAATGACTAGAACACCCCCACCATGTGCTGAAAGTTACATCTAGGGCCTTAAAAACTGCTATTTCCACATGACACACTCTCACAAGGACAAATTAAGGATGAACATATATAAAACAAAGAAATTGCACCTATTGGAAAGAAAACATGGCATGGGGCTGAATAATAAATTCACACAGTGAGGTGAAAATATAAGATCTACTTAATTATGCGTTGATGAATTCCTATGCTTGAGATGGGTTAGCTTTTTCTTACTTGTTTCCTTGTTATTTTCTTTCACCTACAATGACGTGGACCGAATCAGCCTCTGAGCATATGTTCGACCTATAAGCCTAAGACTTTGAAGATGAAGAGGGTGGACTGAGCAACAATATAAGAAAAACGCAAGTGCCCTTGACCATATTTCTACATTTTTAGGATTTTAGTTAGAAATGCATGCTTTAGGTCTTAATTTGAATCCCATGTGTTGGTTGTTTACTAGAATTTCCAAAACTTGCCTTGTAGCCGGGATGGGTAGATTAGGGTTTACATTTTATGTTATTACTTTCATGCTTAGCCCTGCTTAGATGTCGGGATGGGAGTTATTACATATAAATTCAATATATCGTGATGATTGTGATGATGTGGTGATTTATGTGGTGTATGAGGAGGTTAGAATAGGGATCTAGCAGGCAGGTGGGTTACGGTGGGTGCCGAGTGCACGAGACTCGGGTTTGTGGTTGGTTAGCCTGCGTAGATCCTAAGGACCAGTTTGTGAGACCCGTCAACTGGCTTATACAGTGCCACCACAAGAACTGTTATGGGGCAGTGTGGCCAATTAAGTTGTTCCTATCTTTCCTCGTGTACACCAGAGAGATGTGTAAGTGGCGCAAGAGGGGGCTTCTGCGGCAGAGGTTTCAGAGTTCCGCAGCGGTGAAACCTTAGCGGGTGTGCACGGGTTGGGTAGTGCAATGTAAAGGCCTTGTCGTGTACTCCTGGCCACACACCATAAGGAGTGTGAGATGGCGAAAAAGAGTTTCTTGAGTCGCCGATGGGCGATGAAAACACGACTTGTGGGTAAAGGGTACAAACTCTGCAGAGTTAAAACTGTCTAGATAGTCGTGCTCACGGTCAGGAGCGAGCTGTTAACTCTCTCATGATTAGCGTGGGTTGGTTTGGTGTGGTTTGGGAATGGTGGTTTGGATTGAGATTACAGTGATAGTGGAGATCACTTGGAGATATGTTTGGGTTGGGCGGGAATTTCAGTAAATAAATAGGACGCCTAATAAGACTAAGGATAGGTTGTTTAGTGCTTAACCCGTGTCTAGCCTTTCTTGTTAAATGCCTACATGTCATCTACTTCCCACACTTGCTGAGTACTCTATGTACTCAGGCGTTTGTCTTTTTCCTTTATTATAAATGTTGCTCAGACTAAAGAAGATCAAATGAAGATGATGCGAAGAAGGTCACGTTGCTGCCAGTCGATTCGCCTGTGGACGGCCCTAGAAGCTTCTCCTCTTCCGCTGCTACTCGAGACTCAATTAAGGTATAAATACGTTTATTTTCGATATATAAATGTTTATCACTATATGTTCTACTTGTATGAACTAAAGCGATCCTGACATACACGTAGATTGCGGCCGGTTTTGCTCTTTGTAAAACCGGGCGTGACACGGTCGATACGAGGAAAGCACTCTGGTCTCCTCTTGAAAAGCAACCGTTGTTAACCTCTGCAATTTGATCCGATCCTGCTGTTGGGTTCAGTTTTTAACGTCTTCGTAACGTTTTCCACTTGTCGTTGTCGTTACCCGCCACCGGCGTCCGGCACCCGCTCCGTGGTTAGAACTGCGATCGTCGAGCTCGTCCTCGTTGGCCGTGACACGTCTTGCTTTGTAAATCGGCAACCTTTTACCGGTTCAACCGATGCGATGGATAGCTCGTCTTTTTTTTTCTGGACCGAACGTAAGGGATCTGTTTCTCTAGTGGCATCTCCCTCCGCCACCTACTTCGCGCTGTGTTTGGCGCCACCGAAAAGCTCTGATCTTGTGCCGCTTCTTGTGGTCTGGAAGATGCAGGATGGCGTCGGTCCCGTGCTTCCTGTTCTCTCGGTAAAGCCGATGAGATCTCTCCTTGCCCTGCCTGGTGTCAGGCTGTGAGCCTCCGGGCTCTCGTCGCTCGTTCGTCTCGCTGAAAACGACGCTGATCTCTGGCAGATGAATCTAGCCTCCTCTGTTGGATACCTCGCTTTCCGAGGCGTGTAGGGCATGCATGCCCATATTGCCATGCCTTGCCGCCTGTTTCTTTCTTTCTTCGCCCCACTATTACACACTCTTTTTGTCGTTTACCTATCCGGTGGATGTATATGCTAGTACCATTCGTTTTCGGATGACGTCGATACATGGCGCGTAGCGGCCTGTATGATATTTTAGTTTTGCACAACGTGTTTTTTCTTCTCGTGCTAAAAAAAATCCTTGTACTTCTACAGAACCGCTAGTGCAAGTAGCTGGTTATTACAGTGTTCTGATGTGAACTTGTTTGTGAGCTCTGCCCACTAGAAATCTGGTGTGACAGTAGAGTAGTCGTACTACTGCTAGTGTACCCTACAAGCGTGTTGTATATTTGGCACTAGAAATCGCCTAATCGGCCTGTGTGTCGTTGACACTCCCCCGTTTCCACTCTCATAACGTTCTTGCCTATCTGCAAAGCGAGAGTAAAAGAAAGAACACTAGCCGTGCAGTGCAGCTCAGTGTCATAGAAAAGTTTAGTGACCTCCAACTCTGCACACACCTGGCGTCTTTAGATACCAGCCGCTTTTTGCATAATTGCGCTTGATTTCGTTATCCCCTGCGCTCCTTCCACCGCCGAAACGACGGCGGCCGGAACCGCTAGCTACTCCCTTCCAGCTCCATCGGGAAAAGAAGATTAACGCGACGGCCACCAACCCAGCACGCCAGCAGCTAGCGGGGGCGGATCGACCTCACCATCGTACACATGCCCTGCCGGCCGCCGCACAAACGGACATGCATGTGACGCGAGCCGCGAGCTTGGTCCCGGCGCCCGGATCGGTCGGCCGGTCGGTCGGGCCGCCGCGCGCCACGTGTTGGGTCCGGCCGGCGCTGTGGGGCAAGCAAAAGCCCGGGGGTCACCCCACCAACGAAATGAAGCGCGTCTCTCGTTCCCAGATTCGTTGGAGCCTTGGAGCCTTTTTCCGCCACTACTGCAGCTGAATATTGTTGCTGTTGCCGTTAACACCGGGCACGAGCAGCGAGGCAACGAGTGGCAATGATGGGGGCCGCCGCGCCGGCACCGTGATGGCGCCGTCCCCCACCTTCTCCTCCTCCTCCTCCTCCCGGGCTGCTTCTGCTGGTTCTACGCATGCGAAATGGAGCGCCCGATCATGTGACGGCACATGCCCTTCTGATCTCTTCAAGCAGAGCTGGAGCCAACAAAAATATCCTTTCACAGCAGCAGCACGGTATGTGTTGTGCAGTAGATGTTACGTCTCGGGTTGCAGGATTCACCCCGGGCGGAATCCTGTTGCCATTTGTCAATGCAGGTGTTACCATGTGTAGGGCTACAAATGAGAAGCACAGGAACGGCGGAGAAGAACATGGTTCGTGGTTGGCTGCGACGAGATACAGCGACAGCATTAGACAATTCTTGCTTCAGTCTGCGCTCCTTCCCCCGCGCTTCTCGATTGGCACGTTCTCCTCGAACGCGTCACCACGAAGTGCAGCATGTGACCGGGAGAGGCGTGTGTGTATACACGCACGAGAGATGCCAACATGTGGGAGGTGGGAGTAGGGATGAAAACAGACGGATATGAACGGATAAAATATTTTTTCATATCCATATCTATATTACAAATTTCAGAAACGGATTGGATCGGATGTTGTCGGAAACGGATTGGATCGGATGTTGTCGGAAACGGATATGGTATCGGATATGTCGGATGTATCGGAAACGGATTCATCGGATCGGAAAAATATGGATATTGGACGGAATTCAGATATTTATTTTGGAAAAATAATTCACAAGTAAAATATAATTCATAGTTCATACATTTAATTCAAAGTACATCCACATCAAATTCATACATGGTTTGGGAGCGGCGGCCGTCGGGGGCTCGGGGATGGCAGCTAGGGCGCTTGGCCGGCGGCGGCGCTGTGGCCTGTGGTAGTGTAAACTGATAAACCCTAGGTTGGAGGCAAGACTGGAGGTGGAGGAGGACTCCGTTTAGGCTCGGGCCTCGGGGTAGCCGGGTAGGGCCGTAGGGAAGGTGGCTGTGGCCTCTGGCCTGTGGGCTATGGCTGGCTGCGGGCCCAATTGAATTTGTTGGGTCGGATATATCTCGTATATTGTTTAGATATATCCGACCCAATATAGATATTCGATAAAACGGACGGATTCTGATGAAAATCATATCCGATCTGATATCTGACTTAAAATATCTAAATTCATATCCGTATCTGAAAAAAATCCGATCAAAATGGATATGGATCGGATATCTTCGAAAACTTTTACGGCCATTTTCATCCCTTGGTGGGCGCGTGCACCGTGGAAGCAAGGTGGAGTGAGTGGTGCCTGCAGCGCCTGCTCTGGTAGGATGGCTAGGTCGTCTTTGGAGTTGGGTGGCCAGACAGACACGTGGCACCCAGCCTCAGGCTCAGGCTCAGGCTCAGGCCCACGGTGGATTTGGACGCGCCAGATGCACGCACCCAGCGGCCCCCCCTGGCGTCCCGGACCACTGCCCAATCATTAATGGCGCCGTCGCGAGGAGCTACCAGCACGGGCAACGACGTGGCGGAAACATAGAAACAGGGGCCACTCGACCAACCACGGCCAAGGCGCGGAGTACCGTGTCGAGCGGCGAGGCAAATGCGCGCGGCGCGATCGCGCGGAGCCACGCCGCTGCAGCTCGGAGCCAGGCAAGACGGCGACCAACGGCGCCGCGCGCCGGCCGCATTGGCTCGAACTCGAACCCACCGGTCGCGGTGATGATTGACCCGACGCCGCAAATAATTGCCGTCGCCGTCGCCAAATGGTTCCTGCCGATCCCGATCCGTCCAACTAATCGTCCGGCCGCGGAGCGAGTTATGCTGCCCTTTTCTTTTCGAGAACCCGGCGCCGACGCACTCGCGTACTGCTACGTCCGTTTCGCCGGTACGCGCGCGCGCGCGCGCCTCGCGTGTCTTCCTGATGAGCTTGTAAATAGTTCGGCGCACGTCCACTTCTTGATAAGTTGCGGTTCACATCGAGCTACCATTAGCCCGTGGAGTCTGGAAAAGAGCTTCACGAGATCGGAGCTCGTGATCGGCGCCCAAGGCCAGACCATGTCGTGGACGCTCGCTTCGTCCGACACGGGAGCAGAGCAAGAAGCAGCTGCCACTGTCTGCATCGATCGGCACCGTCGGTTCTGCTGGAGCTGTCGGCGCGTCAGCACGGTGTCGCGTCTTTGAAACGGAGTTACTAGTATATCACTTCACTTTCCCCTCGCTCTGAATAATTTACCTTGCTGACAGCGACCGTGATGTAGTTCCGTAGAGTTAAAAGTACACTTGACGAGCTGGAAAACTGCTGTTTCTTGTTTTACGATTTCAAGTCCGTGCGCTCGAGCAGCGCGAGGGGAAAACTTCGTCCTGTCTATTGAAACTGTTCTCCTGCTGCTTCTTTTGGCCGGAAACTTGGAAAAAAAAGCGCCGCCAGTTTCTCCTGAAGGCAAGCGGCGTCAACGGCTCAACTCTGCACGCACATTCCAAAAGTTTCACCCTAGTTTTGGTTTTCTGATTTTGGAGGCCACAGATACATAAAAGTTGAACGTTTCCGTTTGTTTCGTTTGAACAGTTCCGTATCGCTTCTTGTACGCGTACACTCCTCGGTTGACTGCAGGCGTTACCATCTGCGACGTGACACTTCAGAATCCTTCCAAGATGACCATTTCTGTTTCGTGTTTCCGACCCATTGAACTTTGAATTCATTTACGCATGACCTTGTCTAGACGATAACAATGATAGATATCGTTAGCATATACTACTAGCAAGTTGCCCTTATGCCGGCCGTTTAGATAAGTCATGCACCGTCCTTAATTTTCTCTCTCTTTTTTAGGCGCCCAATGATGCAGAAAACATCCTCAGATATAGTATAACAACAGTATATGCAAGTAAAGCAGATGGAGTATTCTTTTCCCCAAACAGTTTATACATGTATGATTCCATGATGCATAAATTTAATAATGATGGACTCTCATGTGCAATAATTAACTCCTGTTGAGAAATGGAGATCTGAAGCATAGCTCTGTCACTCTGTGGATTCAGTACAAGCTCTGAACCGTGTTCAGAAATGACAACTGTTCTCGGACGATTCAGAGGCAGAGCCTGAAATGTTTTCTGTCCCTCAGCCAAGCACGAAGCACCAGAGTGCAATTTGAGTTTCTGACATGTCGCCCGGCAACCCCAATCTAAAAACTCACAATACTTTCGTTGGCATTTTAAAAATGTTCTCACGTTCAACTGTTTATCTTTACCAGGTGTTACATTTTCTGCCATGTAAGAAAAAAGAAACAGTACTACTGATAGTACTGTTGAGATCTGTATGTAGATACTTCTAGGGAATTGCAAATCTGCAATTATAAGGAAACAAATCCAAGAAGATTCCTACTGTTTCATATTTTTCGCCCTACATTTCCTGTCTTCTAGTTCAGATATCTGAGCTGTCACCGACGTGTTTGTCCCTGGGCAGACCTACACAGCTGTCCTGTCAGTTTAAGAAACTAGCGAGAGGAAAAGAAATTAGGGACCGAATCATAAGGGGTGTTAATCATTTGGGCTTTCGCGGCGACACGGCACTATTAAATAATCGATGATATGTCCACGTTCTGTTTTCTGCGCGCTGTTGCATGAGAACGCTGAGATCTCTTGCCATTTTTATTTAGACTGAAACAAATCGGCCGGCTGCGTCAGATAAGTCTTTGCAGTGGTTGCGATGGCAAGGAAAAATCCGTTGAGATAGCTGCCTTGTGCCAAAATATATACGGAAAACTACTATTTTTATGATGAGCCCGCGTGAGAAGTTAGCTTGCGCATTTCGTTTTCGTTGGTACAGAGATAGCTTGAACTATTTTTAGGAGTTTTATTTAATTTCGTGGGTCTCGTAGTACTCGCTCAGGATGTTCAGCTTGTAATGATGCTCTTCAAGACTGAGGCATAGCTCAGGACTTGAGAACTATTCAAGAAAAGCTCCCACTAGAAACAACTTTTTTTAAGCAACATTTTTTTGAAAAAGTATTGTATGTATGTCAATAAATGGGTTAAGTTATGACAGATAAAGTGATCAAACTAATATACATAGATAATAATAATAACTGGGGATAAAGTGGTCCTGTAAACTATTCAAAAGAGACCAAAGTGATGACAAGAAAAAGCATGAGAATAGACAGGATTATCCTCTATGTGAACAGGAACGAGCTTTTCAGTTGAGGAATTCCTTGGACCCATACCAAGTGCGCCTGAATACCACCCATCACCGATATTCCAATACCAAACAACACACACAGAAAGCACACGTACTACGCTATCCCTAAAGAAACAGAAAACAAACATGCACTTCTGGAAGTTAACCGCCGCATAGCAACATTACATATTTGTGTCATTTTTGGGTACTCAATTAATAATGTAACACCCTGAATTTAAAAAGTAGGAGAATTTAAAAGTTTTCAAATGAACTAGAACCTAGCTTTTATTATTTCAAAATTTAAAAGAAAATGAAACAAAAAGGAAACAAATGAAAACAAAAAGAAAAAAGAAAACAGAAACGTAATGGGCCAAAAGCCCACCCCCTTTCCCCCCACGCAGCCCACCTTTTTTTCTTCCTCTAGCCGGCCCAGCCCAACCATCCGCAACCCTTGTCTTTTCCTTCCCTCACCGACCGGCGGGACCCACACGTCAGGCGCCTTCTTCCCGTTGCCTTCTTCCTCCCCGCGATCCCCTCCCTCTCCCCGCTTTTTCCTCGGTCGCCGACAGCACTAATCGGCTCCAACCGAAAGCAAAGCGTCGTTGCTTTATTCTCCCTTGGATCCTCCGCCCTCACCGCCCTATAAATCCCCTCCAAAAACCCTAGCTCGTTTTACTCCGCCCTCCCGCCGCGAACGGAGCCGAGCTCCCGGCGTATACCCCCCCGGTGAGTGTCGTGCCGCCGTCTTCTCCCCCGTTCTTCTCCGTTTCCGAGAGCTAACGCGTTTACCTCCTCCACAGAGATGCCGACGACCCCCTCCCGGCCTTCCCCGCTGAGGAACGACGCCGAGAAGACAAACCGCACCACCTCCGGTGAGTACCGTCTACCCCGACGATATTCGTTTTTCCTTCCGGTTTTTCCCCGAGCTAATGCCTTGATCGACGTCGCCGAATCCTAGGAAGCGCCGAGGCCAAGAAAACCCCCCAGGAACCGCACCCCTTCACCGATCCCGACGACGGCCGAAGCCCTCCACCGTGTCTACCCCTCGCGAGCGCCAACCTGACCTCCCCGGACCCCGCAAGGATCCTAGGTGAGTTCCTCGGGATCCCCTCCTCCGTTTCACGTACGTAGCTAGGGTGTAGAGCCCCGTAGGGCGTAGGAGACGGGCGCCGACAAGCTCATAAGCCTCAGCCATGGCGCTCCGCCGCGGGGACTGGCCGGCGGTGACCGGTTCCAGCCGGAAGAGCCCTGGGCCACCCGGTCTTGAATCAACGCCTCAGATTAGGTCGGGCGTATCCCTTCGCTTCTTTTAAATCCTCACCGCCCGATCCCCGATATGCGGCTCCGATTAGAAAAGAGGCATACCGATTCAGGTTTTAAACCCTGGCCGTCGATGTTTGATCCAACGGCCCAGGTTGAACCACTCGTTTCCCACGGGAAAATTTGCGCCCAGCCCCCCCGGGTTCCTCGGAACCACCCAAACAGCCCCTAGTTTTTATAGAAAAGCCCCTAGACCCCCTAGAAATCAGGATTTTTGCAGAGAAATGATACCTTGGCCCTTCAAACCCTCTATTTTTCACATTTTACCCCGGGACTAGTATGAAAACTTACCAAATAACCCCTGTACACCCTTTTTTCACACCTAGGCCCCTGTTTAATTCTGTATATAGCAAAAACACCCCTGTAGGTGCTAGGAAAATCATGTAATAGCCCTAAATTACTTGCTGTTTTTTTTGGAGACCCCTGCAGCCCACCTGTTAGCATTTTGATCCCTGGAATTTTCTGAAAATGATAGCCAACCCCCTGCCCTGCTGCCATTTAGCAGATAAGCCCCTGCATAGGCTGGATTTCACCTTTTTGATATGTTTTTAGTGCTGAAATTTATTTAAACACCCTAGGACATGTAGTATTAACATTATAACTTGAGTACCTTGCTGCATTTTCATAGAAAACCCCCTGGGCAGTTCTGAAATAACATTTTATCCCATGTAATTGCTGAAAATTAACAATGACACCCTCCCACTTGCTAAAAATCACACCTAGGACCTAAATAAACCCCGAGCTTTTGCAAAACACACTCACACGAACATATACACATGATGATGCGGGAAGTACGTTTTATTTTTATGCTTTGATGATTATTATGTTAGAATGATTGGAAGCTCTTGCTTACTTGTTTCCCGTTATTTTCATTCCACCTATTACGACATGGATCGAATCAGCCCCTGAGCCGACGAGCGACCTGCAGGCCCAAGACTTCGATGACCCCGAGCCGCAACACTTCTCGAGAGGCAAGTGCCCTTGACCACATTTCTCCCTTTTTAGGATTTATAGTTAGAATGCATGCATAGGTCTCAAATTGAATCCCATGTACTGATTGTTTACTAGAATTTCCCTGACATACCTTGTAGCTGGGTTGGGTAGCTAGGGTTTACTTTTATGTTGTTATTTTCTGCTTAGCCCTGTTTAGATGTTGGGATGGGGAGTAATTACATTTAATTCCATATAATCATGATGTTTGTGATGATAATGTGGTGATATACATATGGTATATGAGGAGGGTAGTATAGGGATCTAGCAGGCTGGTTGGTCCACGGTGGGTGCCGAGTGCACGAGACTCGGGTTTGCGGTTAGTAGCCTGCGTAGATCCTAAGGACCGGTTCGTGAGACCCGTCAACTAGCTTATATAGTGCCACCACAAGAACTGGTATGGGACAATGTGGCCAATTAAGTTGTTCCTATCTTTCCTTGTGTACACCATAGAGATGTGTGAGTGGCGCAAGAGGGGGCTTCTGCGGCAGAGGTTTCAAAGTGTCACAGCGGTGAAATCTTAGCAGGTGTGCACGGGTTGGGTAGTGCAATGTAAAGGCCTTGCCGTGTACTCCTGGCCACACACCATAGGGAGTGTGAGATGGCAGGAAGGAGTTTTCTTTAGTCGCCGGTGGGTGATGAAAACACGACTTGTGGGTAAAGGGTACCAACTTTGCAAAGTCAAAACTGTCTAGACAACCATGCTCATGGTCAAGAGCGGGCTGGTTGTAAGTGCATCTAGGTATCCCCGTGGGTTTTGAATGATTGATGACGATGATTAGGAGACTAATGAGCTGAGATGATCATAAGCACAAGATATTTCCAAGGTGAACACCTAAACTCCCAAAAAGTAAAATGATGAAGAACAGCGTCGAAGACTCGAAGAGTAGAAATTAGGGTTTCATTTGAGTCTTTAGTAGGCTAGCCGTGTTAGAGTGAGAGTGTGTGTGTCAAGTGCATTAAGATCATAGAAGAGAGATCAAAGTGTTAGAAGTGTCGAATCCTTAGTGGAGAGTGCTAGTGAGGTAAACCCTAGTAAGACGGACTTGTCCGGGCCAGAGGCCGGACTAGTCTGGAGTCCTACAACTTAGTCCATTTTGGGGCGGACTAAGAGCTCCTGACTGAGTTTGGACTTGTCCGTTTGGGGATAGACTAGTCCGATTTTCTCTTGGTGATAGTGTTTCGGGACTAAGTCCTGGTAGACCAGACTTGTCCGCCTCAGTGGCCGGACTAGTCCGAGCTAGCCAGACTTGTCCGTTTCCACACGGACCAAGGTCCTATGTGAGTTCGGGCTAGTCCGTTCTGAGGCGGACTAGTCCGTATGGTTGTGAGATGAGAGGTACCACGGCTAAGTCTTAGTGGACCGGACTTGTCCGCCTTAGTGGCCGGACTAGTCCGGGTCCTCCAGACTTGTCCGTTCTCACCCGGACAAAGAGGTCTTGTGTGAGATCAGACTAGTCCATTGTGAGGCGGACTAGTCCGGAGATTTGTGAACGTTCGAAATTTGACTGTTGGCGAGTAGATGGCTTTGTGACGTCAGTGGTCCCTGCAGACCGGACTAGTCCGAGGTCCTGACCGGGCTAGTCCGGACTTTAGTTGGTGGCAACGGTTGGCTGTTGGGGCCTCTATAAAAGGAGGTGCCCCGATTTCATTTCACCAACTCTGGAACCCTAACACTCTCACAGGCACCCTAGAGCCTTTCTAAGCCTTCTCTCTTGCCTACTCACCCTTTAGAACCAATTCTTGAGTGAATTTCGGTGTGTGAGGAGAGGAGAAGGAAGAACTTTGTGTTTTGGCTCTTGGAGTGATCTCGTGCACTTGGTGTGAGTCTTTGTGACCTGTGGCTTGTGAGATTCGTGAAGTTTGTGGACGTGTTCAAGTGGGAGCCTCAGATTGTGAGCAACCCCAAAGATCTTGTAAGTTCACGCTTGAGATATTGGAAGAACCGGGTTGGCCTTAGTGGCGACTTGGTGAGGAAAGGGTTGTTAAACCCGGTCCTTTGTGGACTCCTCAATGGGGAAGTAGATTCGTGAGTGGAATCAAATCTCGGGCGAAAATCTCCGTGTCTCTCTTGCATTTACGTTTCATCGATCGCTAAAATTGCTTAGGGTTCGTTTTGCTAATTTCGCTCTTCAAGTATTCCTCATTACAATCTTGCAATCCACCTGCTATATCTTTTCATACTTGTCATATTAGATTCCTAGATAGTTTATCCGCATTTCGTTGAGCTAAAATCTGAAGAAAAACCCGTAAAAATCAAGTTTTTAGGTTTTTCCAGCAGGCTGACCGGACTAGTCCGCCCCTGAGCGAGACTAGTCTGGCCCCTGTGTTCTAATCTCGTTTAATTAGGTCATTTCAGGTAGTTTAGCCTATTCACCCCAGCTCTAGGCAACTTTCAATTGGTATCAGAGCAGGTATCTCCATCAAGAGTCTAACCACTCGGAGAGAAAATGGCCTTAGTGGATAGATACGAGATTCTGTCGACGTCGCAAGGCAACAACACACATGATAAGATGAAGAACACGGATGTGCTGCAAGACCATTCAAGTGACGATGAAGAAGTTCGCCATCTCAAGGCGCGACTTCGCGAGAAGCTAGGTCACTCAAGCAAAGAGGAGAAGAAGAAGACGAAGGATCAAGAAAGGAGTGGTCAACTAGACTACTCCCAATATCCTTTCAACTATGAGCGATTAACCTCTAACAACCATTACTTGTCTATTCCTATTTGCAAACCTCCTCAATTCGATGGAAATGACTACTCCATGTGCTTGTCAAGCTAGAAAGCAAGTTGGAGCTCAACATCCATCCAAAAATGTCATGATGACTTCAAGACCTTTGGAGCTACTTCACATGGACCTCTTCGGTCCAATCGCGTACATAAGCATCGACGGTAACAAATATGGTCTTGTAGTTGTAGATGATTATTCTCGCTTCATTTAGGTGTTCTTTTTGCATGACAAAGGCGAAACTCAAGGTGTGCTCAAGAAATTCTTGAGGAGAGCTCAAAACGAGTTCTCCTTAAGAAACAAGAACATAAGGAGCGATAATGGCATCGAATTCAAGAACACTCAAGTGGAAGAATACTTGGATGAAGAAGGCATCAAGTATGAGTTTTCAGCCCCCTACCCCCTCAACAAAACGAGGTGGCTGAAAGGAAGAATAGGACTCTTATTGAGATGGCAAGAACCATGCTTGATGAGTACAAGACGTCAGACTGGTTTTGGGCGGAAGCGGTTAACACCGCTTGCCATGCCATAAACCGGTTGTACCTTTATCGACCTTTGAAGAAGACGTCTTACAAACTTCTAACCGGTAACAAACCCAACATCTGTTACTTTCGTGTCTTTGGGAGCAAGTGCTATATTCTCAACAAGAAGCCTAGGACTTTGAAGTTTGCTCCAAAGTTTGATGAAGGTTTCTTGCTTGGTTATGACTCAAACACCTATGCCTATCGTGTTTTCAACAAATCCTTCGAAATTGTTGAAATAGCGAGAGACGTAGTGTTTGATGAGACTAATGGCTCCCAAGTGGAGCAAGTTGATCAAAGTGTGCTAGATAGAGCAGAGGCTCCACAAGAAGCACTTAAAAGGATGGCACTTGGAGATATTTTCCCTCAAGAACATTCTCAAGACTCAAATGATCATCCAACAAACGAAGATACGTCTCCTTCCCACGATCAAGATCAAGATGAGCAAGGCCAACCTCAACAAGATCAAAACGATCAAAGTCAAGAAGGAGGATTGTATCAAGGGGGAGACAAAGAAAAGAACGACGATGAAGATGAAGATCAAAGAGTCCAAACACCTCATCCAAGAGTGCACCAAAGTGTTCAACGGGATCATCCCGTCGACAACATACTAGGAGACATCTCCAAAGGGGTAACCACTCGTTCTCGAATGGCTAACTTTTGTGGATATTACTCTTTTGTTTCCTCTTTGGAGCCTCGCAAGGTAGAAGAAGCATTACAAGATCCGGATTGGGTGGTGGCCATGCAAGAGGAACTCAACAATTTTGAAAGAAATCAGGTATGGGAACTCGTGAAGCGACCCAACGCAAATGTTGTGGGAACCAAGTGGGTATTCCGCAACAAGCAAGACGAGTATGGAGTTGTAACAAGAAACAAGGTAAGACTTGTTGCAAAGGGATATGCATTAGTTGAAGTTTTGGATTTCGATAAAACTTTTGCTCCCATAGCTAGACTTGAATCAATTCGTCTCTTGATTGACTTTGCTACTCACCATGATTTCAATCTATACCAAATGGATGTGAAAAGCGCTTTCCTCAATGGTCCGATCAAGTAGGAAGTGTACATGTAGCAACCACTCGGATTTGAGGACGATAAGTATCATAACCATGTCTTTAAACTTCGGAAAGCCCTCTATGACCTCAAACAAGCTCCTAGAGCTTGGTATGAGTATCTTAGAGACTTTCTCATTAAAAAAGGTTTTAGTATAGGGAAGACCGACTATACACTCTTCACTAAGTATTTTAACGATGATTTATTTGTGTGCCAAATATATGTCGATGACATTATATTTGGTTCTACTAACAAAGCTTTCTGTGATGAGTTTTCAAAGATAATGAACGAAAGGTTCGAGATGTCAATGATAGGGGAATTGAAGTTCTTACTAGGAATCCAAGTCAAACAACTCAAGGAAGGAACGTTCATAAGTCAAACCAAGTATACTCAAGACATACTCAAGAGATTTGATATGGATAAAGCCAAACCCATCAAGACTCCAATGGGAACCAACGAACACCTTGACTTCAATGAAGATGGTCCAAGTGTGGACCAAAAGGTATTTCGTTCCATGATAGGTTCCTTGCTTTATCTTTGTGCATCTAGGCCCAACATAATGCTTAGTGTGTGTATGTGTGCATGATTCCAAGCCGCTCCTAAGGAGTGTCACTTGACAGCCGTTAATAGGATTCTTAGATATTTGGTTCATACTCCTAACCTAGGACTTTGGTATTCCAAGGGACCCAAATTCAATCTCATCGAATAATCCGATGCCGATTATGCCGGTTGTAAGGTAGATAGGAAGAGCACGTTCGGGACTTGCCAATTCCTTGGTAGGTCCTTGGTTTTGTGGTCTTCAAAGAAAGAAAACTTCATTGCCTTATCCATAGCTGAAGCGGAGTACGTCGCAGCCGGGAGTTGTTGTGCACAACTCCTATGGATGCGACAAACTGTTAGGCACTATGGTTACACTTTGAGCCATATTCCACTCCTATGTGATAATGAGAGTGCCATCAAGATTGCTGTAGGATCGAAGAGCACGTGAAAAGCTACCAGAGGGGGAGGGTGAATGGTAGATTAAAACTTTTCGCAGCGGAAACAACAAAAACCCCTCAGCAAAAAATCAATCGGTTAAAGAAACCATGTGTGCAAGTGTTTTCATACGTGTTCAACCATGACAAATCAAGTAGAGAGGTAGATAATTAAGTCACGGATCTAATGCAACAAGAATCACTTGAAAACACGAAGTAAAACTTGAGATACGATCAAAACATTAAACGAAGATCAATCTGTTCTACCCGATATAAAACAGATCTGCAACGCTGCAAAGAAACTCGTATATCTCAAAAACTACAGATCCGAAGCTCGTGAAAATTTCACAGATGATAGATAATTGAGTTGTGAAGACAACCCAAAAAGAATCACATCAATCAAATCTGTAAAACTCGAGTTATGAACGAAACACCGAAGCAACGTCGGTCTGTCCAGAAACTCGGCGAGAAAGACTTCATGAAAAACAAATCGGATGAAAAAGGCACAAAAGCTCCTCGAAACTATAAACTTTATTCAATAGAAACACAAGAGGAACAGCCCAAAGTTCTCTACCCACGAGAGCTCTGGCCTCCCTTGCTTTTATAGCCAGCCCTTAGGCTAAACAATCCAATCTAGGACTCTTACTCCTATTTGGACTCGTATCCTAACTTACCATAACTGCTCAGGACTCTCCTATTCGCAGATAGAAGCAATCGTGAGACTTCCAAACACTTTAGGAACGTCCTAAACATTCCTAAAACAACAATCCATAAGACATAGTTCACACTTCCACTTCATACAAACCACACATTCATATTTATAAAAGTCATTCACAATTATATGTGTTGTGGTTGCTCTATGTATGTTGATTTGTGGCTTGCATGCACTTTTAATCATGTGTATATAATTCTTACTTTTGTGTTCACATTTATACTTACATACTATATATATGAGTTTCCAATTTAAATAAATTCCTTATATTCAATTACTACACCTTTTAGCTACCAAGTATGCATGAAAGGTATTTTCCTTCTCCATATGTGTCTTCAGAATTTCTACCAACACTAAACTGAATTCTTTGGATTTTAGAAACTCCATTTATCATTTACTAGTTGCTATATTTTCAGATTTATTTCCTATGCCTAAATGTGAACTTTATTATAAAAATAACAAGACACATCATCTAAACAGAATAGGTTATGATCTAAAATATTTACTAATATATTTTTGACCTTTTCCTCTGATGTAAACTATTTTACAATTATTTTCCCTATTTTCCAGAACTATTCTTTACTTAAAAATATGCCCTAAATGTGAATAATAAATTAAACAGATTCATTTCGGCCCAAAATATATTTTTATCTCACTCCAAAATTTTCTAAATACTGAGAAAGTTTTTAATTTAATTTTGACAATATGTTTGTCTCATTTTTTTAAATTTTAAACACTAGCCACATATTCAATTTACTAAATTAAATATTAAACAGGGCTAAAAAGATAAACTCACCCCACTACAGGGTCTATAATATTATTTTAACAATTTTCAGGGGTCTACCTATACATAACAGAGGAGTTTTTTCTAATTTTTATTAAGTCCAGGGGCTAAAACTGTTTTTTAAATAAATTTACATGATTTTCTGAAGTTCCAGGGGCTAGATCAGAAGTTTCCGAAGCTAGCTCTTATTTCCCAAGAACCCCAGGGGTAGCACGTAAGATTTCCAGTCTTTATAACGCGGGGCTGACGTGGACCGTCCGATTTAAAACAGACGGCTGAGATTATAACGTCGAACCGGTATGCGGGGATTTAAAGTCTACCGTGCGATTTAAAATAGACGGCGCACAAGCGGCCACGTCGCTCTGATCGAGCGCGGGCGGCGCTGCCCGGCGGCGCACGGCAGCGGGAGGCGGCGATCTCGCCGGAGACTTTCGGATCTTCGAGAATTCTTCCTAGAACTGTGATTTTATGGCATAGATCGGTGGAGGGGAGGTCGGGGATCTCACCTCGGGGGTTTTCTTGAGCTCGGAGGTCCTGGAAGGCGGTCGGCGACGAGGTCCGAAGTGAAACCACGGCGAGGCTCGTCGGCGTTGTGTTTGAACCGCAAGTCACCGAGTTTTCTGCACCTGCAGGGTTCCCCGGAGGCGGTGGATCAAGACCAGCGAGTTAGATCGGAATTTCCGAGCTTAGATCGGCCAGAATTCACCGGAGAAGGCTCGGTTTCTCACCGGAGTAAAATCGGCGGATCGCGTGGGAAAAACAGAACGAGGCCGGGGTTTTTATAGACGGGGGAGGGCGGCGGGGTGGTTTAGATCGAGTTTGCGTCGCCCCCAATCGAAATTCGGCTGGGATTCACAGAAATCCGGGTTGGTTTGGATTCGGGGTGAGAGAGTCCCGGCGCGGGCGCGAGGTAGAAGAAGGCTGGCGGGTCCCGCCTGTCAGTGGGAGGAAGAGGCGCGCGCGGCTGCGGGCTGGCGCGGGAATAAATGGGCCTGCTGGCGGGTTTCGGCCCACTGGCCGGTTTTTTTTCCATTTTCCTTTTTCTTTTTCTATTTCTTTTCTGTTTTGAGTTTAAATTGAATTCCAGTTTAAATTTAAATTGTTGCAAAACATGCAACACGTCCAAAATTTTTTAAATTCACCTCTTAACAGGATTTTGGGTCTTAACAAGATTTTTGGGGTGTTACATGTTCAACCGTGACAAATCAAGTAGAGAGGTAGAGAATCAAGTCACGGATCTAATGCAACAAGAATCACTTGAAAACACAAAGTAAAACTTGAGATACGATCAAAATATTAAACGAAGATCAATCTGTTCTACCCGATATAAAACAGATCTGCAACGCTGCAAATAAACTCGTGTATCTCAAAAACTACAGATCCGAAGCTCGTGAAAATTTCACAGATGATAGATAATTAAGTTGTGAAGACAACCCAAAAAGAATCACGTCAATCGGATATGTAAAACTCGAGTTATGAACGAAACACCGAAGCAACGTCGGTCTGTCCAGAAACTCGGCGAGAAAGACTTGACGAAAAACAATTCGGACAAACAAGGCACAAAAGCTCCTCGAAACTATGAAATTTATTCAATAGAAACACAAGAGGAACAGCCCAAAGTTCTCTACCCACGAGAGCTCTGGCCTCCCTTGCTTTTATAGCCAGCCCTCAGGCTAAACAATCCAATCTAGGACTCCTACTCCTAATTGGACTCGTATTCTAACTTACCATAACTGCTCAGGACTCTCCTATTCGTAGATAGAAGCAATCGTGAGACTTACAAACACCTTAGGAACGTCCTAAACATTCCTAAAACAACTCAACTTCGTGCCTAGCATGAAATCCTATCATAACCAACTCAAATCTTCCATATTTGAGCCATATCCGACTCAGCCTCAGCCTGAATACGCAATCCCGCCGGTTGGACCTTTCCGCCCAATTCTTTCCGTCCACTTCTCTTCATCACGCCTTGGAACAATGTTGCCACGTCCATGCACTCCTTGCACACGTGCAAACACCTTCCAACGATGTACACGCAACCTTTATATGCACTGCCCTTTATCCAAACATGCTGCGTGACCTCCCGATCAACTCAACCACAGCTCCTCCCAAACTTGGTTGTTGGAACCTCATCTCCTCCCTGAGACTAGTCCAAGGATCCCGTCACCAGCCATGTCTTGAACTCAAGCAACACCTGCACATGAATAAACAACCAATTCTTCCAAGCACAAGTCCTCGACTTGACTCACGTTAATTCGAAAACCACAACACCTTACATGAGCACGTCACATAAGCATGTTGCAAACCATATCAAATGATAACAGCCATAACCACCAAAACACACCAAAAACTTAGCAAATTAATACTAAGCAAACCTTCCTATAAAGCAAGTTTGAAACATTGCGAGTTAAAAGCAAAAACAAGACGCTGCAGTTCTACGAGTTGAACTTCACGGGAGCTCCCTAAAAACAAGCTCCGGACCTCACAGAAGCTCTCCGGACCTTGCAGGAGCTCTCTGGACCTTGCGTCGGACCTTGCCAACACTTGGCGGACCTAACAAAGAACTTGTCGGACCTTGCCACAGAAGAATGTTTTAGCAATATTCAAAACTTTGAATGTTAATGCTAACTTTTATCCTAATTGCCAATGTATTCAGCACACATAGGTCTCACAATCTCCCCCTTGATGAATGCATTGGCAACACCAATTAAAATCCAAACATTGGCTTATGAAAAGTTTTGAAAAGCTTTTAAAACTCATTTCTCCTCCTTTATTAATTTCTCCCCATTTTTTAAAATCAGAGAAGGAAGAAAGTGTATAACATATGCAAAGTATAAAAAAAATCTCTCCTTATACATATTTTTCCCCCTTTGACAATGTATTCAGCAAGGTTCAAAAGAGAAATTTTTAAATGTTATGAGCATATTATAACATATACATACAAAACAAAGCTCATCCGAGTCATACTATCAGGTTACTTACACTATCACATCAATGAGATACATAAAGTAGTGTAAGCCATGCTAGAGATCAAATGTATTTTTCAGTTTAAACAAGTCATGATCTCCCTTACTCAACTATTTCAAAACCTGAAAACATGACACTTGTTGCTGCATTTTTATTATTCATAATCATTTAAGGCACAAAGTTGATCATATGATATTTGCAAGATATTATATGACGCATCAACCTTATTCTAACCAACCAAGCCAAGCCTATGTCATTTGACAATCAGAAGCTTAAGAACATGGTTTTAGTCATACACAATTCCTTCCAAGTTCATATCTTGGTGCAATGATAAGCAATCTCAAAAGAAGAAGTGTGATGCATGCATATTCTCTTGATCTTTTCTCAATTTTTTATTTGAAAACTCAACATGTGAGCTGATCACTTGATTAATTTTTTATGATTAAAAGCACTTGTGAGCACACAACAAGTTCAAAACAGCAAGAAAGTTCGATCATGACCAGATTTAGTGTAAGTAATTATTCCAATTACTAGTCATGGCAAAAACTACAAAATGTATAACATGAGTAATGTAGTAAGAACTTTCAGCCTGTAAAAGGAATCACAAAGTCATATATGTATGAAATACTATGCTCATATTATTTTAGTTTCAGATTCACACATAGACTTTCAAAGTTTCAAAAACTCCCCCTCAATTTAAGCCATGAGGATGCATAACCCCTATTTCACTACGAATGAAACAAAAACGAGTGAAATCCAAAGATTTTGTAAAAGTATCAGCCAATTGTTGTTCGGTATCGACATGGTGAAGAACAATGTTTCCTTTTTCAACATTATCACGAAGAAAGTGATACCTAATGTCAATGTGCTTAGTTCTAGAGTGTTTCACGGGGTTTTTAGCAATATAAATTGCACTAGTGTTATCACAAAACAGTGGAACACTATCTAAATCAACCCTATAGTCCTTGAGTGTTTGAACAATCCAAAGAATTTGTGAGCAAGCGCTAGCCGCAGCTACATATTCAGATTCGGCCGTGGATTGTGCAACTGAACTTTGTTTTCTAGAGGACCAAGCAACAAGTGAATTACCAAGAAAATGACAAGCACCCGAAGTACTTTTCCTATCAATCCTACAACCCCCAAAATCAGCATCCGAAAAAGCTTTCAAAGAAACGGTTGAGGAAGAAGGAAGAAAAATGTCAAATTCTTGAGTTCCATGTAGGTACCCGAGAATCCTTTTGATGGCTTTGCGATGTGAAGCACGTGGAGAAGCTTGAAAACGTGCACAAAGACATACGCTGAATTGTATGTCCGGTATTGACGCCGTGAGATACAAAAGTGATCCAATCATACTTCTGTATTCTTTTTTTATCGACCGAGTCACCATCTTCGTCAAGTTCAAGTGTTGCTGCTGTTCCCATTGGTGTCCGAAGAGGCTTGCATTTTTCCATGTTGAAGCGCTTAAGAAGGTCCTTTGTATACTTAGTTTGATGTACAAATGTTCCTTCTTTTGTTTGCTTGATTTGCAGCCCCAAAAAGTATGTGAGTTCTCCCATCATACTCATCTCAAATTCTGAACTCATCATAGCTGAAAACTTGGACATGAGATCATGAGAAGCACAACTAAAGATAATATCATCCACATACACTTGAACGAATAATGAGTCATTGCCATGCTTAAGTACAAAAAGAGTTTTATCAACCTTGCCCATGGTAAATCCCTTTTCAAGTAAGAATGATTTTAACCTATCGTACCATGCTCTAGGGGCTTGTTTTAGACCGTACAAGGCTTTGGACAGTTTGTAAACATGATTAAGAAAATTTGGATTTTTAAAACCTGGTGGCTGCTTAACATAAACCTCCTCCTCTATGTAGCCATTAAGAAAAGCACTTTTAACATCCATTTGATATAACTTGAAACCTTTAGATGCAGCAAATGCTAATAAAATTCTTATAGCTTCTAATCTAGCAACAGGAGCAAATGTTTCATCAAAATCTAGATCTTCAATTTGAGTGAAACCTTGAGTAACCAACCTAGCTTTATTCCTAACCACAACCCCATCCTCACTTTGCTTATTTTTAAATACCCATTTAGTTCCAATTAATGTGTGACCTTGAGGTGGAGGTACAAGTTTCCAAACATTATTTCTTTTAAAATTTTCTAACTCTTCTTGCATGGCATTAATCCAAGATTCATTAGTGAGTGCGTGTGATATATCCTTGGGTTCAAAAGAAGCAACAAAAGCAGAATGAACATGAGAGTTTGGATCGCAAAACCTGGACCGAGTACTCGTTCATGCAAGCTTCCAATGATTTGTTGTGGAGGATGACTTTTGAGTACTCGAAGGGGAGTAGACACTTCACAAGCACCTTCTTCTTCATGTTCGGACCTTTGATTAGGAGAGCTTGTTGATTGAGGAAGATCCGAACCAGCAGTAGTGACTGTTTGTGCTGGTTGTGGTGCAAAATCAGCAGCTTGATCGTTATTTACTTCCGAGTATTCGGGCAGCAGCACCACTTCTTCATCTTCTTCAATAAAAATACTCTCCCCCTGCGGATATGGATCCGGACCTGCAATATCGGAGCTAGTACTTGGGCTAGCTTCATCAAAAGAAACCTCGCAAGTCTCCACAATTTTGTTAGTGTCAAGTAAAAGCACACGGTAGCCTCTAGTATGAGATGGATAACCAAGAAACATGCCATCAACAGATCTAGCTTCAAATTATCAAGATTACCATGTTTCTTAACAAAGCATTTGCAACCAAAAACCCTAAAGTGTGTAACACTAGGCCTATGTCCAAACCGGAGCTCATATGGGGTTTTTCCAAGCTTACCACGCAAGAAAACACGATTCGAGACATAACAAGCGAATTGTATCAGCCCAAAATTTCCTAGGAGTTCGATATTCATCAAGCATAGTCCTAGCCATCTCAACTAAGGTCCTGTTCTTTCTTTCTACGACACCATTTTGTTGTGGTACATAGGGTGAAGAGTATTGATGATCTATTCCATTTTCAGCACAAAAGTGATCAAAGGATTGGTTTTTAAATTCAGTTCCGTTATCAGTTCTAATTGCTTTTAATGATCCTGGGTGATCAATAGATAATCTAAGAAATAAAGTTCTAAAATAACTAAAAGCTTCATTCTTAGATGCCATAAAATAAACCCAAGAATATCTGGAATAATCATCAACAATCACAAGCACATACCATTTACCTCCGAAGGATTGAACACGTGCCGGACCTAATGTGTCAAGATGTAAAAGTTGTCCCGGTTCAGCTATCATGGTCATTGTGAGAGGAGCATGTGAACCTGCAACAAACTTAGCATGTCTACAAGAAGAGCACACAATATCATTGTCCTTTTTAAGCTTCGACAGCCCACGTATGCGATCGAGAGCACTAACACGAGTGAGATGATCAAGGCCTATGTGACCAAGTCTACGATGCCAAAAATATAGATCCTTTGTATCATTAGCAACTAGACACCGATGCTTAGAAGTTGACAAATCAAAATCAGCTTTAAAAACTCTTCCAAACCTAGACATGTTAAACAAAAGCTCACCTTTTGAATCTACAACCTTGCAGCAATTTTTAGCAAAGCTAACCTCTAGATTTTCATCTATTGTATTTCAAATTTTTAACAAGTGCCAGATCCTTCAAAGTGTAGAGATTGTTTACTCTAACCGAACCTTTAGCAATTATGGGAGTAGAAGAGTTATCGGTAACATTTTCTACACGTGACACAAAAGAGAGAAAGGAGAACCATTCTTTGTTACCGGTCATGTGGCGTGAGCAACCTGAATCCACAATCCAAATGTTCTCCTTCCTCAAACATGAAACCTACACATCAGCACAATACGTCGATGACTCAATACTGGGGTTAGTTAAAAGAGTTTTAGGAATCCAGTACTGAGTCACACGACGTCCAGCAGGAATAACACGCGAAAGCTGAGAAGATACAACAGGTTTATGAGCCAAACATCAAAAATTTTTGTTCCCAACTACTGACTTAGAAGATGTGTTATATGTAGCACAAAAAACAGTAGGTCCGGGAGCAAGTTTTTGACTCATTACAGCAGGTTGCAAGCTCCGAACATTCGGTCTAGCAGATTTTGCTTGGTTGTTATGTGATCTAGCAAGTATTCTTTGTTTCTTATCGTGTTTAGCTAGTCTATAACAAAAATCCATGACATGACCATCTCTACCACAGTAGGTACAATAAAAAATAACCTTATTATCATGTCTAGATGAGCAAGCAACACGTTTATTAGAACCCGAATGGGACAGAACTCTTGCAGATTTGAAAATCACCTCTTTTTGTCTAGGAGCTGTTTGAATCAAACCGCTTCCTAATGACTTTACAACTTTAGGTGGGCGTGCCTTAGCATGAGCATGAGAATTAAAACCTAAACCAGTTTTATCATTACAAGACTTGGAAGAATTCAGCAGCAAGTTTAGGTTCTTATTTGCATTAGAAAACCGATCTAGTGTCCTATGCATGTCATCAAGTTTATTGGACAGATCAAAGCAGTTTTCACATGAAGTTTTTCCTTTTAGTTTGCAATTTGAACAATATTTAACTTCATGCACACGTAAAGCATTGTTCAAAATAGAAATCTCATTCATAGCATCATTTAGTTTCTTATTCAGATCATCACATGAAGGACAAACAAATCAATTGTAGAACGACAAGCATCTTTCAAATTTTTATCATTAAGTGCAGCAAGCTCTTTGTTCTTTTCATTTTCAAGTTCAAGTTTATCAAGTGTAGATGCGTGTGCACTTCTTAAAGAGGATAATTGTTCATAAATCAAATCACATGAGGAATAAGAATCATCACTAGGAATCAAAGTTTTAAACGATTAATTTCAGATTCTAGTGATTCAATTTTAACAGCATTGTTCCTAAGTTTTTTATCCTTTTTCTTTAATATAACAGTGGCACGAGAAATAGCATCACACATTTCTTCGCAAGTGGGACATACCTCTTCATCGTCGCTGTTGTGATCTGCCTCCTCGGAGCTTGAACTTGACTTGCTCGCCATGCAGCACATATTTGCCATAACTTCTTCATCTTCATCACTACCGGTGTCCACATCACTTGAGCCGAAATCTTGAAGTGCAGAGATCATACTATGCACTATGTTGCGCATTGATAAATCTTTCTTCTTCTTATTCTTTGCAAACAATTTCTTCGGCCTTGTTTGCTTTTCTTCACGTGAAGTCGGACCTGAAAGGTTAGGGCACTCCGTACGAAAATGTCCTGTCTTACCACATTCAAAACATCATTGAGGTTCGGAGCTTCCTCTCCTTCTAGTTCTCACATTTTGCAATGCTTTTGAGAACCGAGTAGAGATGAGTGCAAGCTCCTTCTCTGGAAACTCTTCAATCTGTTCAAGGGTTAGAGATAACAGCAAAGAGAGTGCACCACTAGATGATGATTGACTAGAACTAGACATGTCACGTTGCGAAACAAATGCAATAGACTTGTTGGGGTTTTTACGTGAGATGATGTTAATTTCATGAGTTTTCAATTTAGAATAAAGCATGTCTAAAGTAAGAGAACTCATGACAGTAGATTCACGAATAGATGTAACTTTCATCTCCCAAATTGACATATCTAATGCTCCTAACAATTGTCTAGCATTTTTAGTATCTGAAAAGTTAACATTGACACTACGCAAGTTGCTGAGAATTTTATTAAAGCGAGCAAAAAGGTCGTCAATTGACTCACCGGGTTGCATCTCAAAACACATGTATTCTTTCTTGAACATATCTTGCCTTACCTCCTTGATCATATTGGATCCTTCATGGTAGTCACAAAGAGCTTTCCAAACATCATATGCAGATCGGAGGTGTGCAACACGGTCGAAGTCGCTTTGAGTCAATCCTTGGATGATCAAGTTGCGAGCCTTGTTGTTGTTGTCAACATCTCTCATGTTCGCAGCCGTAACTTGATCGTTGGGTGGTACATCGAAGTTCCAGTAGATCTTTTCCCATATGGCGAAACCTTGCGCCTGTATGTAGGCCTCCATCCGCGCCTTCCAAACCTGAAAATCGATGCCATTGAACACACAAGGTTTTGCGGAGTACTTCTCCATGATGGTTAGTCAAAACACGTGCAAATCACAAAGATTAGAGCACCTTGGCCCTGATACCAATTGTAGGATCGATGAGCATGTGAAAAGCTACCAGAGGGGGGGGGGGTGAATGGTAGATTAAAACTTTTCGCAGCGGAAACAAAAAAAACCCCTCAGCAAAAAATCAATCGGTTAAAGAAACCGTGTGTGCAAGTGTTTTCAAACGTGTTCTGTCACACCCGGTTTTTCCGAAGAACAACCAAGTGAATATCACATGTATGCCAGGATCATTTTCTCATACATGTGATGACAAATAGTGAAGCATCATTTATTACAAGTCAGGTGTCGAATATAAATAAGTCTTACAAAGCATATGTCTCGATGGACGATAAATAGTTCATCACAAATAAATAAACTAGCAGCGGAAAATTATTCTTGTGGGCTCCGTTACAGGCATTTCCCGGGGGTCTCCATGAACCTAGAAACCTTCTTCGGGTCCAAAGTCTTGGTCATTATACACCACCTCATTATCTTGACCTAAGCAGCAATATAAACCAACAAAATATGCAAGGTTGAGTATCAATGGTACTCAGCAAGTGTGGGAAAATTATATCATGCATGGCTAGAACAAGGGGAGGTTGAACTCATGGTTAAAGCACTACGCAATTAATACCTACCACCTTAGCTTATTAAGCACCTACATTACTACACAGGTGAAATGGTCCCAAACTCCCATCCCATCATCATAATCAAATAACCATAACATCATTTCCAATGTTAAGCTCCCCGCTTAACATCCTTAACTTCCAAAACCATCACTCCTCTAATCATGAATAAGTCCAAGCCGCTCTTGACCGTGAGCACGGCTGTCATGACAGTTTTGACTCTGCAGAGTTTGTACCACTGTACCCACATGTAGTGATTTCATCCCACGTTGCCGGGTGGACTAAAAGAACCTCCATTATGCCAGTGGCTACGAACCACATTCACACTTCCCAGGTGTGTAGCCAGGAGATCACTACGAAGCCTTTACAAAGGGATTCCCGACGAGCGTGGACCCACTGAGGTTTCACCCCTAACAGCATACAAGAGGCTCCAACCCCGCTGCAGTGGCCCCCTCTTGAGCCTTGCGGTTCATATGGTAGTCCAGCTGACACCTATTCCCCACACCATCCAACACACCCATACTACGCCGGGGATACACCTAATTAATTGGCCAAGCTGCCCCATCTCAGCATGTGGTTGGCACTGTAAAGCCAGGTTACATGCTCCATGAACCGGTCCTTAGGATCCAGGCAAGTACTGAACACAAACCCGAGTCTCGTGCACCCAGCACACAACCAAAACATCCAACTTGCCTTGATCCCTACCTCTACATAACTCACAATATCTCATTCAAGAGTATGGTAAAATAAACTGATGATCTCATATCCCAAATATCCCATTCTAAGCATGGCTAAGCATATGCATAATAATAAATGACATGATAAAATAAATCCCAACCCAAGCTACAAGGAAACAAGGTGATGCAATTCTAGGGAAACTTCCTAGCATGGGTTTCATATTTAACTTGACAATGCAAATAATTCTATCTACACATCCTAGCATAGGATCAAAGTGGTCAAGGACACTTGCCTCCTTCCTGCTGCTCTTGAAATAGGTAGTCCTGATCTTGGAAAGGAATAACTTGCTCTTGAGTAGGTTCTACATCATACCATCACACATAGCAAAAGAAAAACAACAATCCATAAGACATAGTTCACACTTCCACTTCATACAAACCACACATTCATATTTATGAAAGTCATTCACAATTATATGTGTTGTGGTTGCTCTATGTGTGTTGATTTGTGGCTTGCATGCACTTTTAATCATGTGTATATAATTCTTACTTTTGTGTTCACATTTATACTTACATACTATATATATGAGTTTCCAATTTAAATAAATTCCTTATATTCAATTACTACACCTTTTAGCTACCAAGTATGCATGAAAGGTATTTTCCTTCTCCATATGTGTCTTCAGAATTTCTACCAACCCTAAACTGAATTCTTTGGATTTTAGAAACTCCATTTATCATTTACTAGTTGCTATATTTTCAGATTTATTTCCTATGCCTAAATGGGAACTTTATTATGAAAATAACAAGACACATCATCTAAACAGAATAGGTTCTGATCTAAAATATTTACTAATATATTTTTGACCTTTTCCCCTGATGTAAACTATTTTACAATTATTTTCCCTATTTTCCAGAACTATTCTTTACTTAAAAATGTGTCCCTAAATGTGAATAATAAATTAAACAGATTCATTTCGGCCCAAAATATATTTTTATCTCACTCCAAAGTTTTCTAAATACTGAGAAAGTTTTTAATTTAATTTTGACAATATGTTTGTCCCATTTTTTAAATTTTAAACACTAGCCACATATTCAATTTCCTAAATTAAATATTAAACAGGGCTAAAAAGGTAAACTCACCCCACTACAGGGTCTATAATATTATTTTAATAATTTTCAGGGGTCTAGCTATACATAACAGAGGAGTTTTTCCTAATTTTTATTAAGTCTAGGGGCTAAAACTGTTTTTAAATGAATTTACATGATTTTCTGAAGTTCCAGGGGCTAGATCAGAAGTTTCCGGGGCTAGCTCTTATTTCCCGAGAACCCCAGGGGGTAGCACGTAAGATTTCCAGTCTTTATAACGCGGGGCTGACGTGGACCGACCGATTTAAAACAGACGGCTGAGATTATAACGTCGAACCGGTACGCGGGGATTTAAAGTCTACCGTGCGATTTAAAATAGACGGCGCACAAGCGACCACGTCACTCTGATCGAGCGCGGGCGGCGCTGCCCGGCGGCGCACGGCGGCGGGAGGCGGCGATCACGCCGGAGACTTTCGGATCTTCGAGAATTCTTCCTAGAACTGTGATTTTATGGCATAGATCGGTGGAGGGGAGGTCGGGGATCTCACCTCGGGGGTTTTCTTGAGCTCGGAGGTCCTGGAAGGCGGTCGACGACGAGGTCCGAAGTGAAACCATGGCGAGGCTCGTCGGCGTTGTGTTTGAACCGCAAGTCACCGAGTTTTCTGCACCTGCAGGGTTCCCCGGAGGCGGTGGATCAAGACCAGCGAGTTAGATCGGAATTTCCGAGCTTAGATCGGCCAGAATTCGCCGGAGAAGGCTCGGTTTCTCACCGGAGTAACATCGGTGGATCGCGTGGGAAAAACAGAACGAGGCCGGGGTTTTTATAGACGGGGGAGGGCGGCGGGGTGGTTTAGATCGAGTTTGCGTCGCCCCCAATCGAAATTCGGCTGGGATTCGCATAAATCCGGGTTGGTTTGTATTCGGGGTGAGAGAGTCCCGGCGCGGGCGCGAGGTAGAAGAAGGCTGGCGGGTCCCGCCTGTCAGTGGGAGGAAGAGGCGCGCGCGGCTGCGGGCTGGCGCGGGAATAAATGGGCCGACTGGCGGGTTTCGGCCCACTGGCCGGTTTTTTTCCATTTTCCTTTTTCTTTTTCTATTTCTTTTCTGTTTTGAGTTTAAATTGAATTCCAGTTTGAATTCAAATTGTTGCAAAACATGCAACACGTCCAAAAATTTTTAAATTCACCTCTTAACAGGATTTTGGGTCTTAACAAGATTTTTGGGGTGTTACATGTTCAACCGTGATAAATCAAGTAGAGAGGTAGAGAATCAAGTCACGGATCTAATGCAACAAGAATCACTTGAAAACACAAAGTAAGACTTGAGATACGATCAAAACATTAAACGAAGATCAATCTGTTCTACCCGATATAAAACAGATCTGCAACGCTGCAAATAAACTCGTGTATCTCAAAAACTACAGATCCGAAGCTCGTGAAAATTTCACAGATGATAGATAATTGAGTTGTGAAGACAACCCAAAAAGAATCACGTCAATCGGATCTGTAAAACTCGAGTTATGAACGAAACACCGAAGCAACGTCGGTCTGTCCAGAAACTCGGCGAGAAAGACTTGACGAAAAACAAATCGGACGAACAAGGCACAAAAGCTCCTCGAAACTATGAACTTTATTCAATAGAAACACAAGAGGAACAGCCCAAAGTTCTCTACCTACGAGAGCTCTGGCCTTCCTTGCTTTTATAGCCAGTCCTCAAGCTAAACAATCCAATCTAGGACTCCTACTCCTAATTGGACTCGTATCCTAACTTACCATAACTGCTCAGGACTCTCCTATTCGCTGATAGAAGCAATCGTGAGACTTCCAAACACCTTAGGAACGTCCTAAACATTCCTAAAACAACTCAACTTCGTGCCTAGCACGAAATCCTATCATAACCAACTCAAATCTTCCATATTTGAGCCATATCCGACTCAGCCTCAGCCTGAATACGCAATCCAGCCGGTTGGACCTTTCCGACCAATTCTCTTCGTCCACTTCTCTTCATCACGCCTTGGAACAATGTTGCCACGTCCATGCACTCCTTGCACACGTGCAAACATCTTCCAACGATGTACACGCAACCTTTATATGCACTGCTCTTGATCCAAACATGCTGCGCGACCTCCCGATCAACTCAACCACAGCTCCTCCCGAACTTGGTTGTTGGAACCTCATCTCCTCCCTGAGACTAGTCCAAGGATCCCGTCACCAGCCATGTCTTGAACTCAAGCAACATCTGCACATGAATAAACAACCAATTCTTCCGAGCACAAGTCCTCGACTTGACTCACGTTAGTTCGAAAACCACAACACCTTACATGAGCACGTCACATAAGCATGTTGCAAACCATATCAAATGATAACAGCCATAACCACCAGAACACACCAAAAACTTAGCAAATTAATACTAAGCAAATCTTCCCATAAAGCAAGTTTGAAACATTACGAGTTAAAAGCAAAAACAAGACGCTGCAGTTCTACGAGTTGAACTTCACGGGAGCTCCCTAAAAACAAGCTCCGGACCTCACAGAAGCTCTCCGGACCTTGCAAGAGCTCTCCGGACCTTGCGTCGGACCTTGCCAACACTTGGCGGACCTAACAAAGAACTTGTCGGACCTTGCCACAGAAGAATGTTTTGGCAATATTCAAAACTCTGAATGTTAATGCTAACTTTTATCCTAATTGCCAATGTATTTAGCACACATAGGTCTCACAATCTCCCCCTTGATGAATGCATTGGCAACACCAATTAAAATCCGAACATTGGCTTATGAAAAGTTTTGAAAAGCTTTGAAAACTCATTTCTCGCCCTTTATTAATTTCTCCCCATTTTTTAAAATCAGAGAAGGAAGAAAGTGTATAACATATGCAAAGTGTAAAAAAAATCTCTCCTTATACATATTTCTCCCCCTTTGACAATGTATTCAGCAAGGTTCAAAAGAGAAAATTTTTAAATGTTATGAGCATATTATAACATATACATACAAAACAAAGCTCATCCAAGTCACTATCAGGTTACTTACACTATCACATCAATGAGATACATAAAGTAGTGTAAGCCATGCTAGAGATCAAATGTATTTTTCAGTTTAAGCAAGTCATGATCTCCCTTACTCAACTATTTCAAAACCTGAAAACATGACATTAGTCTGCCTTGGATGCCGAACAAATCCGACACCCGAGAAGTCCGGCTCTGGTCCGTCGACGGGACTTGTCCGTGCATTAGGCCGAACTAGTCCGGCCCCTGGGGACTTAACCTCCCAGGGGCGGCCAGACCACCCCTCTCTCTCTTCACTCTCAACTCTCTTTCTCTCTCTCTCTAGCGGGAACCGCCCCTCCATTGGTGATTTTCGCTTTTCTCCACCAAAAACCTCTTCCAATCCACGGATTGGAGTCCTAAGGAGTGCGGGAATCCTTCCCCGTGCTTCATTGCTCGAGTTTCGCCTCCGATTTCATCGCATTTGGATATTTGAAGAGGTATTCTTGACCTACCCAAAATTCTCTCTTTTTCTTCATTCTTAGGTCTTTTGCTAGAAAGCTCTTCACAAATGTTGGTAGACTAGGAGTATTGGGACTTGATTCAAAGTTTTTGTGAAAAAATTGTTAGGGTCAATGTTCTTCCCGTGTAACCCGGACTAGTCTGGTTTCTGGGCGGACAAGTCCGTTCTCGCACGGACTAGTCCGACCCCTTAATGGACAAGTCCGATTTACATAAGACAAACCCCAACTTTAGCCATTTTTAGTGAATTCTTTTGCAATATTCCACTTCCTTGACCTCTTATCTCTTGTTTCTCAGGCGATATGTCGGACTCTGACCACGGCTCTCCTCTTGCAAATCCCGCGGCCGAGGAGGCTCAACAAGCCCTCTATCGGGGCATTGCCGAAGAGAGGGTGACAAAGGAAGCTCAAGCGGCAAAGGATGCCGTCATTCGAGAGGCAAGGACAAAGAAAAGACATGATCTCGAATAGCAGGCACAGATTGCCAAAGCCGTTGAAGAATCCTTGGTGGATCAACGGAAGAAGAAAAGGGCCGAACGTGAAGCCCATAACTCCCAGGCTGCTAGTGCCTTAGAGCCCAAGAGGAAGAAGCTGGTCACTTTGGGAGAAAAAGAGCGGGCCAAAGAGAAGGAGAAAGAACCTGAGGGTAGGGTTCTCCGTGACCCGAGGAAAGCAAGGCTCCACTTCCTGAGGAGCCCAAGAATAAAAAGCCAACTGCTAAGGCACCGACAAAGAGGGCAGGAGGCATTGTAATGAAGGACAAGGGGCAACCGAAGCCCATCGGTTCCTTGAATATGGTTGCCCCTGCTAGAGATCCAAACCGGCAGCCCAACACTACAACAAATGTGTTCAAAGGAAAGGGTGCTAAGAGGGCGAGAAGGCTGAGGATGGACAAAGTCTATGATTATGAGAAGCATACAACCGACCCTAGGTTTTGGTGTGACTTTCATTGCGACTACTACCGTCTAGTATACTTGAAGATGAAGACTCCAGATGCTCAAGCTCAATGGGTGGACTGGGCCTACATGGCCAAAAAGAAGCACTCAGCTTTCGATGCCGTGATTGAAGCCGTAGAGCGCCAAGGGATCAAGGAAATAATGAGTTTCAAGTATGATTGGAACATCGAAGTGATTGTGCAGTTCTACACCACCGTGTACTTCTCCACTGTAAGTGCATCTAGGTATCCCCGTGGGTTTTGGATGATTGATGACGACAATTAAGAGATTAATGAGTTGAGACGATCATAAGCACAAAATATTTCCAAGGTGGACACCTAAACTCTCAAAAAGGAAAAGGATGAAGAACGGCGTCGAAGACTCAAAGAGTAGAAATTAGGGTTTCATCTGAGTCTTTAGTAGGCTAGCCGTGTAAGAGTGAGAGTGTGTGTGTCAAGTGCATTGAGATTATAGAAGAGAGCTCAAAGCGTTAGAAGTGTTGAATCCTTAGTGGAGAGTGCAAGTGAGGTAAACTCGGGTAGGCCGGACTTGTCCGGGCAAGAGGCCGGACTAGTCCGGATGTCCTACGGCTTAGTCCGTTTTGGGGTGGACTAAGAGTTCCTGACTGAGTTCGGACTTGTCCGTTTGGGGACGGACTAGTCTGGTTCTCTCTCTCAGTGAGGGTGTCTCGAGACTAAGTCCTGGTAGACCAGACTTGTCCGCCTCAGTGGCCGAACTAGTCCGGGATAGCCAGACTAGTCCATTTTCACCCAGACAAAGAGTCCCTGTGTGAGTTCGGGCTAGTCCGTTCTGAGGCGGACTAGTCCGTATGGTTGTGAGATGAGAGCTCCCACGGCTGAGTGTTGGTGGACCAGACTTGTCCGCCTAGGTGGCCGGACTAGTCCTGGTCCTCTAGACTTGTCCGTTCTCACCCGGATAAAGAGTTCCTGTGTGAGATCGGACTAGTCCAATGTGAGGCGGACAACTCTGGACATTTGTGAACGTTTGAAATTTGAACGTTGGGGAGTAGGTGGCTTTGTGACATCAGTGATCCCTATGGACCGGACTAGTCCGGGTCTTGACCAGACTAGTCCGGACTTTTGGTAGGTGGCAACGGTTGGGTGTCGGGACTTCTATAAAGGGAGATGCCCTGACTTCATTTAGAAGACTCTGGAGCCCTAACGCTGCAACAACCATCCTAGAGCCCCCCTAAGCCTTCTCTCTTGCCTACTCACCCTCTAGAACAAATTCTTGAGTGGATTTGAGTGTGTGAGGAGAGGAGAAGGAGGAACTTCGCGTTTTGGCTCTTGGAGTGATCTCGTGAACTTGGTATGAGTCTTTGTGACCTGTGGCTTGTGAGATCCATGAAGTTTTGTGGACGTGTTCTAGTGGGAGCCTCGGATTGTGAGCAGCCCCAAAATCTTTTAAGTTCACCCTTGAGATAGTGAAAGAACCGGGTTGACCTTAGTGGCGACTTGGTGAGGAAAGGGTTGTTAAAACCGGTCCTTTGTGGACTCCTCAACGGGGACGTAGATTCCTGAGTAGTATTGAACCTCAGGAAAAATCTCAGTGTCTCTCTTGCATTTACATTTTATTGAACGTCAAAATTGTTTAGGGTTTATTTTAATTATTTTGCTATTATAGTATTCATCGTTACAATCTTGCAATCCATTTCAATATTCTACACCTGTCATATTAGATTGCTAGTTATTTTATCCGCATTTTGTTAAACTAAAATCTGAAGAAAAACCCATAAAAATCAAGTTGTTAGGCTTTTCCAGCAGTCTGACCAGACTAGTCCGCCCCTGAGGCAGACTAGTCCGACCTTTTAGGCTTTTCCAGCAGGCTGACCGGACTAGTCCGCCCCTGAGCCAGACTAGTCTGGCCCCTGTGTTCTAATCTCGTTTAAATTAAGTCATTTCAGGTATTTTAGTCTATTCACCCCTCTCTAGGCAGCTTTCAATTGGTATCAGAGCAGGTCTCTCCATCAAGAGTCTAACCACTCGTAGAGAAGATGGCAAGAGTAGAGAGACACGGGATTTCACCGACGTCGCAAGGTGACAACTCACATGACAATAAGAAGAACACGGATGTGATGCAAGACCATTCAAGGGACGATGAAGAAGTTCGCCAACTCAAGGCACAACTTCGCGAGAAGCTAGGTCACTCAAGTAAAGAGGAGAAGAAGACGAAGGATCAACAAAGGAGTGGTCAACCAGACTACTCCCAATATCCTTTCAATTATGAGCGATTAACTTCTAACAATCATTACTTGTCTATTCCTCTTGGCAAACCTCCTCAATTCGATGGAAATGATTACTCCATGTGGAAGCATAATATGAAGATGCATCTAATCTCCTTAAACCCTAGCTTGTGGCAAATTGTTCTAACAGGTGTCCATCTTCCAAGGAATGAAGAAGACGTCACCCTAGAGCAAGTCATCCTACTTCATCGCAATGCTCAAGAAGTTGGGGTCATCACCTCATCCTTGACTCCAGAAGAGTTTAACCGAGTCGATGGATTGGAGGTGGCCAAAGACATATGGGACACACTGAAGACGGCGCATGAAGGCAACCGAGTCATTAGGGAGGCCAAGATCGAGATGATCGAAGGAGAGCTTGGGAGGTTCACCATCATGGATGGTGAATTCCCTCAAGACATGTACAACCGTCTCAAAGTCCTCGTCAACAAGTTCCGATCTTATGAAATGCACCCGGTGGACGGATCATGAGGTGGTGAAGAGGATGATTCGGGCATTCATGCCTCGAAACATTGCTCTTTGCTCCTTGATCCGTGAGAGTCCGGGATATGCTCAAATGACCCCGGAGGAAGTGCTTGGAAGAATCATCAACAAGAGATGATGGAGAAGGAAGCCATGTTCTACAGCGACCTCCAAAGGCTCACCTCCTCCAAGAAGAAAGATGTTTCTTTCAAAGCAACATCCTCACCACAAGACTTTGAAGCAAGTGATGATTAGAGTCTCGACAACGATGAAGAAGAGGCGCTCTTCATCAACAAATTTAAGAGGATGATGAGAAGGAGGAAGGGGAGCAACCACTATGAGAACAAGAACAAGGAAAGGTCCAAGGCCAAGACAAAAAGAGCATGCTACAACTGTGGTGAATATGGACACTTCATTATGGATTGTCCATATGAAGAGAGCAAGAAGAAGAGATATGGCAAGTCCCAAGAGAAGAAGTTCTTTAAGAAGAAGAAGCCATCGGGACATGCTCACCTTGGGAAGGAATGGGACTCAAACGAAGACTCATCCTCCGAGGATGAAGAGAAAGTGGCAACACTTGCCATTGGAAGGAGCAAGCTCTTCCCCAACCTTGAAGACTTCAAGTCTACATGTCTCATGGCAAAGGAGGGAAGAAGAAAGTTTAAATCTAAACCATCCTCCTCTACTTCTTCACTTGATAACTTTGATAGTAGTAGTGAAAACGAATCCATGCTCAAGGATCTAAGTAGGAACACCTTGAAAAAGATGAGTTTGTTATCGGAAGAAATCTTTAAGAAGGAGGAACTCATCAACCGTCAAGAAGACATGCTCATCCTTGAAAAGGAGAGATGTCATGAGCTTGAAGAGCTCCTTGAGATTGAAAGGGAAAGAAGCAATGAACTTGAGTGTGAACTCGCTTTGAGCAAGGAAACTTGCTCAAATCTTGAGGACACAACTATTGTGATCAAGGATGAAATTGTTGACTTGACAAAAGTTAACAAGATCCTTGAAACACAAGTTGAGTCTCTCAAGATCAATGCACCTTCTTCCTCTATGATTCCACCCTCCTCAAAGAAATCTTCCGAAGCAACTCAAACTTGCAAGTGCTCAAACTTAATCCTAAAAGAAAAAAGACGCTGATGTGCTGAAAGATCACTCAAGTGATGATGAAGAAGTTTGCCAGCTCAAGGCACGACTTCATGAGAAGCTAGGTCACTCTAGCAAAGAGAAGAAGAAGAAGCCGAAGGATCAAGAAAGGAGTAGTGAACCGGACTACTCCCAATATCCTTTCAATTATGAACGATTAACTTCTAACAATCATTACTTATCCATTCATCTTGGTAAACCTCCTTAATTCGATGGAAATGATTACTCAATGTGGAAGCATAACATGAAGATGCATCTAATATCCTTAAACCCTAGCTTGTGGCAAATTGTCTTAACAGGTGTCCATCTTCCAAGGAATGAAGAAGACGTCACCCTGGAGCAAGCCATTCTACTTCATCGCAATGCTCAATAAGTTGGGGTCATCACCTCATCCTTGACTCGAGAAGAGTTCAACCGAGTCGATGGATTGGAAGTGGCCAAAGATATATGGGACACACTCAAGACGGCGCATGAAGGCAACCGAGTCATTAGGTAGGTCAAGATTGAAATGATAGAAGGAGAGTTTGGGAGGTTCACCATCATGGATGGTGAGTCCCCTCAAGACATGTACAACCGTCTCAAGGTCCTCTTCAACAAGATCCGATCTTATGGATGCACTCGGTGGACGGATCATGAGGTGGTTGTAAGGGCCTCAGTTTTTGACACATATTTGAAGTGTTCATCACCACACCACACACCTCATTTGAAGTAAGTTGATGAACACAAATGAAGAGCAAGTAACCACCATCAACATGCTCATTAGAGAACAAACTCACATATTGCAAAAGTGGTATTTCCCACATGTGATATAGGTGGGCTGGACATATGAAAACTCCTACACATTGCTAAGGATGTCCATGCCAAGTTTCACCCAAATTCAAAACCTTTTTGAGGTCATTTTGGGTATAGTTAGAAAGAGGGCAGTTTGAAACCATATTCAAATTCAAACTGTTTTTATCACATAAATTCAAAAGTGGGAGGCATATTCTTATTCAGCACATTTTGTGAGCTCATACACTAATTTTCACTCCATTTAGAGTTGATCTTGACAGGAGCTAAGTGGGACAAATTCAAACTTTATTTGAATTCCAAACTGAACTTGTGCTGAATTCATTCAAATCAAACCCAATTTGAATTCTAATCAAGTCAAATGGCTCATGGGTGAATAATTTGAATCAATTGGGGTATTTTGGGGCTCACTGTTTACAACAGTGATTAGGAGTAAATTTCAGAGGTTAAAACCCTGGGTGGGACCCACATGTCATAGAGAGAAGGAGGGAAAACTTGCACACAAAGTCACAGCCTCGGTGGGAAATTCCACCGAGCAGCTGTCGGCCGTGCCACCGAGCAGCCACCGGCGCCACCAGCTGCTTCCCACCCCACGCGCTGGCGCCCAGGGCGGCTTGCTCACATCTCCACGCGACCGGCACCGCCTCAGCCCGAGCAGGAGTTGGCCGGCTTTATCTCCTCGCGTGTGAACCCGAGCAGCGGCAGTTCTTCTCCCCGCAGCTCACTGCTCGATCGGGAAAACCAGCAAAACGAGCTCCTCCTTCGTTCCTGAGCTGCTAGACAGCAACCTGAGATCGCCCTCTACCTCCCCAACGCCAGAAACCCCGAGCTCCAACCTCCTTTGCTCGAAAACGATCGCCACCACGGTGACCTAGCCGCAGCCGAGAGTCAGGCGCCCGTGGACAGCGTTCCACAGGCATTTTCACGGTCCAGCAAGAGAGGCAACAGGAGCGCACGACCACCGTGCTGCTCTCTTACAAGTTTGGAAGCAAACCGTGAAGAATCCACGGCGAATTCTCAGTTTTTGCTCCGGCGACCTTAAACTGAGCTTCCGGTACGGATCCTTCAAATTCTCGCTCTATGATCCTCCTCTAGCTATCAAATCTTGCACATAGACGCTGGACTAGCCGGCGATCAAGTTCTTTTCTGCATCCGTGGCATGAAACTGTCTAGGAGGGATGAATTTCGAGCTCGATCAAGGGCAGTCATGGCGGGCACGATTGGTCACACGGTGCCGACCGACTTGCCGCCATCTTTGAACCCTTTTGACACCTTGTCGAGCTTCCTAGAGGTACACTGATGCTGTAGGACCGTTTGCTCGAGGTGTTGGCGGGCTAGAACCCACGGTCGATGGCGCCGAACCTCAACCGAGGCCGCAGCACGTCGCCGGGCTATTTCCGGTCACCGCCAGCCCGAACTGACACCACCGACGTGTTCCTCGACGTCGACAACCCCCTGGCGGTGAGTTTCAGACCATGGGAGGTACGGCAGCGGCGAGACGGCGAGCTCCGGGTCTGCTACGGCGAGGGCGGCGGCGCGGGCGCGAGAGAGCGTCGGGAGGAAGACGAAGCCGGCTGGCCCACGCGTCAACGGCTGAAAAATTTAAATCGGGATCGGGTGTGGCCGGGATCGGCTGTGCTGGCGTGCAGGAACCCCGCAGACCACGGTGTGCCGTCGCCTCCGCGCCTGACGCGTGTCCCCGGGGCCCACCCGCAAGTTTGAACTTTTCCCCCGATTTTCAGATTTCCTTCAAACTTCAAATCCTCATAACTTGAGTTAGAGAACTCCAAATCAAGTGAACCAAATTTTGTTGGATTCAGCTCTCTGAGCACTTTCCAGAAAATCAAGTTTCACTTCATGAAAATCCTTATTTCTCCAGAATTAATTCCTCAAAGTTTAAACTGTTTGGAATTTTAACTGGAGAATCCTTTGGAGGAAAATCCTGAAATTTTGCTGGGATGTTCAACAAAGTATCCCTGAACTACCATAAAAATTTCAGATCCATTTGAGCTCATTTGATCCACCTAATGGTGTGATTAGTGAAACTGTTCCAGAAGAAAATAGAAAATATTCAGAAACATTTTCAGAATTTTCTCTGAAATTGTTTAGCTCATATCCTTAGATAGGAACCTTCAAATTAAGTGAGACCAACTCCATTAGAACCCTCTGAAAATCTAGTTTTCAGAAAGTCATAGTTTGTTTCATGAAAACCCTTAGAACACCCTAAAAGCCTTCAAATAAGGTCAAGTGCATAATTAATTATGGAGGGCTCAAATGAGCTTTGCTGCAACTAAAACTTGACCAAGCCTCTGTTTAGGTTGTAACCAAGCCACAGTAAAAGTTTCATAGTCATTGAGTCTGTCTAGTGGGACTTATAAGCTTCACAAGTTCAAACTTAATACAAATGCATCTAAATTAATACATATCTTTGTATATCATGTAGCCGCTAAGGTCGAGGAGGAACCCGAAGTCCTAGACTTCGTTACTCCGGAGGAGCAGCTAGACTACGACCAAGAGCAGCAAGGCAAGCCCTGGTTTGCATTAACCATTTTTACAATTTTTTATTGTTTTGAGCACTTACTTGAGTATTATGATTCTTTGCATTAGAGTCTTGTGTGGAAACCCAACTACATAGCCAAGAAAACCATGGATTGGGTTTAGGATTTACAAACCCCGTTAGCTACTGCAAAGCTAAGTTAGGGTAGGATTCGGTACAAGTCGAGTAGTTGGAACTACTCGCGAGCATAGGCTAGAGGCACTCGACTCGGGTAGTGATAGCACATGAAACACATGGCAAGAAAATGAGACCAAGCGGAGGGTAAGGGCAGCAGGACTTTGGGGCCTGTGTGCTATAGCTCCGCTTGTGTCGATTGAGGACCGAGCCGTGTGCGGGCCTGTTGAACAAGCTAGAACAGTACTGAAGACCTACCGGCTATATGGGAACCGGGAAACCGATGTAACTCGGGTAGCTGGGTGTTGAGGAATAGCTGGTCGTTTAGAGGGTAGGTTGAGAGCTCGAGGTGTAAATCGGCTGGCGGCATTGAGATGCGCGTGCAGAGACCTCTTGCTCGGGACGATTGGACCGGTTCAACATTTGGCTAACGGGTGAAAGGTAGTTGCGTACAGCGTCCGTGATGGTTGTTGTAGGCAACATCGAGTACGGGCGTACGTGACGGGTTGTTCGGGTAACCCTGCAGGTGTAAATCGATTATAATCGCCGTCCCTCGCGGTCAGTGAGTACCACTTGTTCACTGTACCGTGACGTAGAAAGAACAGGCTAGTTACATGTTAAAATGTTGCTGATTGAAAGATGAACTCTGATTGCTAATGATTTGCTGTAGTTTAGAGCTAACTAAAGTTCTTTTCAACTTTAGGCAAAGTACATGAGAGAAATGCGTTTCTTGTTCGATTGCGGCTCTCTCATGTGCCTTAGCGTAAGGTTCTCCACAACCTGTTGCTAAAACTTGAAAGTAAGGTTCTACTAATTAGGCGAGTCCTTGCAAATGATTTTTACCTCATGTAACCCATCACCCCTCATGTAGAGGTTCCATGTTTAGGTGAGACGGGTCAGACTTGCTGAGCCTTCGTGCTCACTGCTTGTGTTTGAAGCTTTTGCAGGGTTCTATGAGGAAGGGACTCCCGAAGAGGAGACGGAACCCCAGGAGGGGAACCACGTCAAGTGGGAGTCGTGCACGCCGCAGAGTTAGTGTGCGTGTGTGCTAGCAAGCACACGTTCAAGGGCTGAACGTGAACTTGATGCGTAGTCTACGCCCGTGAGTGTAGACTGGACTTATTTTGATGTAAACATGTTCATAAACCACTTTATGTAATATAAACTTTGCTTCCGCTTTGTACCTTTGACGTGTGTTATCCGGTGCTGTGCAACGCAGCACCCCTCAGCGTGATCCTGGCTCGACAAGACCGTGGGGTCGTGTCAGTGGTGAAGGGGATGCTTCGGGCATTCATGCCTCGAAACATTGTTCTTTGCTCCTTGATCCGTGAGAGCCCGGGATATGCTCAAATGACCCCGAAGAAAGTGCTTGGAAGAATCATTAACAACGAGATGATGGAGAAGGAAGCCATGTTCTACAACGACCTCCAAAGGCTTGCCTCCTCAAAGAAGAAAGATGTTGCTTTCAAAGCAACATCCTCATCACAAGACTTCGAATCAAGTGATGATGAGGGCCTCGACACTGATGAAGAAGAGGCACTCTTCATCAATAAATTCAAGAGAATGATGAGGAGAAGGAAGGGAAGCAACCATTATGAGAACAAGAACAAATAAAGGTCCAAGCCCAAAACGAAAAGAGCATGCTACAACTGTGGTGAATACGGACACTTCATTGTGGATTGTCCATATGAAGAAAGTAATAAGAAGAAAGAAGGAAAGTCTCAAGAGAAGAAATTCTTCAAGAAGAAGAAGCCATCAGGACACGCTCACCTTGGGAAGGAATGGGACTCAAACAAAGACTCATCCTCCGAGGATGAAGAGAAAGTGGCAACACTTGCCATTGGAAGGAGCAAACTCTTCCCAAACCTTGAAGATTTCAAGTCTACATGTCTCATGGCTAAGGAGGGAAGAAGAAAGGTTAAATCTAAACCATCCTCCTCTACTTCTTCACTTGATACCTTTGATAGTAGTAGTGAAAATGAATACATACTTAAGGATCTAAGTAAGAGCACCTTGAAACGGATGAGATTGTTGTCGGAAGAAATCTTTGAGAAGGATGAACTCATCAACCGTCAAGAAGACATGCTCATTCTTGAAAAGGAGATATGTCATGAGCTTGAAGATCTCCTTGAGGTTGAAATGGAAAGAAGCAAGGCATTTGAGCGTGAACTCGCTTTGAGCAAGGAAACTTGCTCAAATCTTGAGGACACAACTGTTGTGCTCAAGGATGAAATTGTTAACTAGACAAAAGTCAACAAGATCCTTGAAACACAAGTTTGAGTCTCTCAAGATCAATGCACCTTCTTCCTCTATGATTTCACCCTCCTCAAAGAAATCTCCCAAAGCAACTCAAACTTGCAAGTGCTCAAACTTAATTCTAAAACTTAAAGATGAACTCAAGTTGGCACAAAACAAGTAATCACTGAAAGGTGGTATCTTTGACAAGGAAAAAGTGGCATATGCACAAAGTGCATATACCACTGTAAGACCTCTACATGTCAAAGATGGTCTTGGCTATTCTCGGGAGTGGAAGCAACATGCTAAAACTCCCAAGAAAGGAAAAGACTTGATTGTATTTATCAAGGAAGGTTCATACAACAAAGAAAATGTAAAGAACATTACAAACTCATCTAACATGCCTAAAAATAAACCTCATCCTTTGTTCCATGATTTTGATGCCTCATATGTTTTATTGAGAAACAAATTTAGAAAGATCTATGCTAGGTATGTTGGGCTACTCCGCAAGAGTCCAAAACCTTGTGCGTGGGTGCCAAAGTGCCTCTTGACTAACATGAAAGGACCCAACTCCGCTTGGGTACCAAAAGGTAAGGAATAACTCTATTTTGTAGGCATACTCCTTTGGTGGATCAAAATGGGTGCTCGACAGTGGATGCACAAACCATATGATCGGAGAGAGAAGGATGTTTGTTGAATATGAGGAAAACGAAGATCCAAGTGAAGGAATATACTTTGGGGACAATAGCCAAGGGAAAATCCTTGGCACCGGTAAAATTGCTATCTCTCCCCATTATACTCTTTCAAATGTTTTGCATGTTGACTCCCTTGATTATAACCTTCTATCCATATCCCAATTATGTGATAAATGTTATAATTGTATTTTTACTAACGAGGGTGTGACTGTCTTGAGAAGAAACAATGACTCAATCGCCTTTAAGGGCGTGCTCAAGGGAAAGCTTTACCTTGTGGATTTCACCACGGATAAAGCTCAACTTGACACGTGCTTAATGGCGAAGACCAACATGGGTTTGCTTTGGCATAGAAGGCTAGCCCATGTTGGGATGAGGAACTTGCAAAAACTTCTCAAGGAGAACACATTCGAGCCTTGAAGAATGTTGTTTTTGATAAAGACATGCCATGTAGTGCTTGTCAAGACGGAAAGCAAGTTGGAGCTCAACATCCATCCAAAAATGTCATGACGATTACAAGACCCTTGGAGCTACTTCACATGGACCTTTTCGGCCCAATCGCCTACATAAGTATCGGCGGTAACAAATATGGTCTTGTTGTTGTAGATGATTATTCTCGTTTCACTTAGGTGTTCTTTTTGCATGACAAAGGAGAAACTCAAGGTGTGCCCAAGAAATTCTTGAGAAGAGCTCAAAACGAGTTCTCCCTAAGAATCAAGAACATAAGGAGCGATAATGGCACCGAGTTCAAGAACACTCAAGTGGAAAAATATTTGGATGAAGAAGGCATCAAGCATGAGTTTTCAGCCCCCTTCTCCCCTCAACAAAATGGGGTGGCTGAGAGGAAGAATAGAACTCTCATTGAGATGGCAAGAACCATGCTCGATGAGTACAAGGCGTCGGATCGGTTTTGGGCGGAAGCGGTTAACACCGCTTGCCATGCCATAAACCGGTTGTACCTTCATCAACTTTTCAAGAAGTCGTCCTATGAACTTCTAACCAGTAACAAGCCCAACATCTCTTATTTTCGTGTCTTTGGGAGCAAGTGTTATATTCTCAACAAGAAGCCTAGGACTTCGAAGTTTGCTTCAAAGTCTGATGAACGTTTCTTGCTTGGTTATGACTCAAACACCTACGCCTATCGTGTTTTCAACAAAACTTCCGGAATTATTGAAATAGCGAGAGACGTAGTGTTTGATGAGAGTAATGGCTCCCAAGTGGAGCAAGTTGATCAAAGTGTGCTAGATAAAGAAGAGGCTCCACAAGAAGCACTTAAAAGGATGGCACTTGGAGACATTTTTCCTCAAGAACATCCTCAAGAATCAAATGATCATCCAACAAACGAAGATATGTCTCCCTCCCATGATCAAGCTCAAGATGAGCAAGGCCAACCTCAACAAGATCAAAACAATCAAAGGCAAGAGGGAGGATTGGATCAAGGGGGAGACGAAGAAAAGAGCGACAGTGAAGATGAAGATCAAAGAGTTCAACCACCTCGTCCAAGAGTGCACCAAAGTGTTCAACGTGATCATCTCATCGACAACATACTAGGAGATATCTCCAAAGGGGTGACCACTCACTCTTTTGTGAACATTACTCTTTTGTTTCCTATTTGGAGCCCCGCAAGGTAGAAGAAGCACTACAAGATCCAGACTGGGTAGTGGCCATGCAAGAGGAACTCAACAATTTTCTAATTAGGCATACTTATTTTTTCTATATTAGACAAGACCTCATTTAACATTTTCTAATTAGGCATACTTATTAGACAAGACCTCATTTAACATTTTCTAATTAGGCATACTTATTTTTCCTATATTTTCAGATTTATTTTCTATGCCTAAAAGTGAATTTTAATATTAAAATAGTAAGACATATCATCTAAACAGAATAGGTTCTGATCTAAAATATTCAATAATATATTTTGAACTTCCTCTCTGATTTGAACCAATTTAAATTTATTTTACCAATTTTTAGAATTATTTCCTAGCCTAAAAATGTGTTTCTAGAAATAATAAAAATGAGCAACACTTAGGCAGATCTCCTTTCAGCCTAAAATAATTTTTAACTCATTCTAGAGGTTTTCCAAGTGCTAGGAGAGTTTAAATTTGTATTTGCACATGTGTTTGCATCACCATTTAAATTCAAATCCTATTCACATGTTCAAATTTCTGAATTTAATCTCCTATAGGGTCTAAAGTGCAAACCCACCCGACTGCAGGGGTCTAATTTGCCATTTCCTAAATTTTCAGGGGCCTAATTACCCAAAACAGAGAGGTTTTCCTAATTTTTATTAAGTCCAGGGGCTAAAACTGATTGTTAAATGAATTTACATGAATTTCTGAAGGTCCAGGGGCTAGATCAGAAGTTTCCGGGGCTAGCTCGTGTTTTCCGAGATCCCGAGGGAGTAGCGCGTAAGATTCCCGGCCTTTATAACGCGGGGCTGACGTGGACCGTTGGATTTAAAACAGACGGCTCAGATTAGATCGCCGAAGGGGTATGCGCCGATTTAATTTCTGCCGTGCGATTTAAAATAGACGGCCCACAAGGGGCCACGTCGCCCTGGCCGGAGCCATCCCAAGCGCGCGGCGGCGCGCGGCGGTGATCTCATCGGCGCATCTTCGGTTCCTTGCCGCTACACGCTAAAACTTGCAGTTTTTCACACGGATCGACTGCGAAGGGGTAGGGGAAGCTCACCTAGGGGTTTCTCGGGCTTGGGGAGGTCGGAATTCGGCTCTGTGACGATGATGGTTGAAGTTGCTCCTCGGTGCTCGTCGGAACCGATGCTAGGGCGCGAAACTTGTCGCTTCCTTCACCTGCAGGGCTCCCTGGAGGCGGTGGAGCACGACAAGCTCGTTAGTCCAGCGAAAAACGAAGAGATCCGAAATGGTGGGGGATGATCGGTTCTCACCGGAGAGAAAGATGGAGCGGCGCTGGGGAATTCGGCGAGTTTCCTTGCGTGGAATGCACGAGGAGAGGCGGCGGAGGGTCGGTTTGGATAAGTAGTAGCGCCCGGGGCTGCGAGCGCGGGGTTCGGGAGGGTGGTTGTGATCGGGCGCGAGAGAGAGACGGGGCCGTTGGGGGCGCGGGGAGAGGGATGACATGCGGGTCCCGCGCGTCAGAGAGAGGGAGGGGGCGCGGGTTTTGGGCCGGTTGGGTGGGTTTCGGCCCACTGGCTGGTTTTTCCTTTTTCTTTTTCCTTTTTCTTTTTCTGGTTTGATTCAAATCTAAATTCCAGTTTGAATTTAAATTGCTACACCTCATGCAATATGTCCAAAAAATTTTAAATTCCCCTCTTTAGCAGGTTTTGAGGTGTTACAGCTCTACCCCCCTTAAAAGAAATCTCGTCCTCGAGATTGGTGATTCTAGGAAAACAAATCCGGAAACTGTGCCTTAAGCTCGTCTTCTCGCTCCCATGTGGCTTCTGCTTTCGAGTGATGCTTCCACTGCACCTTGCACATTCGTATTCTTTTATTTCTTGTGAGGTGTTCCATTATCTCCAAAATCTTGACCGATTGCTCGGCATAAGAAAGATCCTCTCGTACGTCCACCTCATTCATGGGTAACATTTCTTCGGGCTTTCTTAGACATTTCTTGAGCTGTGACACATGGAATACATCGTGCACATATGATAGGCGAGCCGGTAGTTCTAGTTGATATGCCACTTCGCCTTTCCTCTCCAGAATCTATAAGGGTCCGATGTATCGAGGTGATAATTTCCCTTTCACCTTGAACCGACGAAGTCCTCGGATAGGGGACACCTTGAGATAGATATAGTCCCCCACATTGAAAATAAGCTCTCTTCTCCGTACATCGGCATAACTCTTTTGTATGGTCTGTGTTCATCCTCAAATTGTTGCGAATTTCCCTCACTTTCGCCTCGGCTTCTTGTAGTACCTCGGGCCCAAACACTTTACTTTCCCCTGTTTGGTTCCAAAATAGTGGAGTTCTGCACTTCCTCCCATACAAAGCCTCAAATGGTGACATCTTCATACTAGCCTGATAGCTGTTGTTGTAGGAGAACTCCGCATACGGTAAGTTCTTATCCCAACTCCTATTGTTCTTAAGCGCACACACTCTCAGCATATCCTCAAGGATCTGATTGGTTCTTTCCGTCTGCCCGTCAGTCTGGGGGTGATAGGCAGAACTAAAATTCAGATGAGTTCCCATGGTTTCATGTAACTTCTGCCAGAACCTTGAGGTGAACTGTGTCCCTCGATCTGACACTATCTTCTTTGGCACTCCATGAAAACATACGATTCTTGACATGTACAATTCTGCCAATTTGGATCCACTGTAGCTTTCTTTCACGGGGATGAAATGAGCTACCTTAGTTAGCCTGTCGATGATGACCCGTATCAAATCATATCCCGATTGGGTCCTGGGTAGTCCAACTATTAAGTCCATACCGATTTCTTCCCATTTCCATTCAGGCACTTTGAGTGGTTGCAACAGTCCCGCGGGTCGTTGATGTTCTGCTTTCACCAACTGACATGTGTCACATAGGGCAACATGTTCCACGACATCTCGCTTCATGCCATACCACCAATATCTGTTCTTGAGGTTATGATACATCTTCGTACTCCCAGGATGAATGGAATAGTCGGAATCATGAGACTCCTTCAAAATCAATTCACGGATCTCCTTCACCTCGGGCACACAGATTCTTTTCCCATGCCACACCGTACATTGTTCATCCTCTCTGAACCCAGGGGCTTTATTTTCTTTGATGAGTTCTCTAGTTTCTTGTATCTTCTCGTCATTCTTCTAACAGTTGCTTATGTCTTGCTCTAATGTGGAGTCCACTTCCATGGCGATGGCCTCACCACTATCCACCAGACATAGATTGAGTTTTTCAATCTCTTCCTTCAATTCTGTAGGCATGTCCTTTGTACTCAACATGTTGACCTGCACTTTCCGGCTTAAAGCATCTGCCACGACGTTCGCTTTCCCAGGATGATAGTTGATGCCCACATCAAAGTCGTTGATTAGCTCTAACCATCTCCTTTGTCTGAGGTTGAGATCTGGCTGTGTGAAAATGTACTTTAAGCTCTTATGATCCGTATATATCTCTGTCCTCTTCCCCATCAAGTAATGCCGCCAAATCTTCAATGCGTGCACCACTGCGGCTAGCTCTAGGTCATGCGTAGGGTAGTTCTTCTCGTGTTTTCGGAGCTGCCGGGACGCGTAGGCCACGACATGCCCCTCTGCATGAGAACACATCCCAACCCATGTCCAGATGCATTGAAGTACACCGAAAAATTCTTCTGCATATCCGGCATAACTAGCACTGGGGCTGTTGTCAATCTTTTCTTCAATTCCTGAAAACTTGTCTCACACTCCGGTGTCCATGTGAATGTGATTCCCTTCTCTAACAATGTGGTGAGGGGTCTCGAGATCTTGGAGAAACCCTCAATGAACCGTCGATAATACCCAGCCAATCGTAAGAAGCTTCGAACTTCCCCGACATTCTCAGGGGTCTTCCACTTCTGCACATCCTCGATCTTGGCGGGATCTACGAAGATTACTCCCTCCAAGATTATATGTCCTAAGAAGGGAACTCTCTTCAGCCAAAACTCACACTTGCTCAACTTGGCATATAGTTGGTGTTCTCTCAGCTTTTGCAACACCAATCTTAAATGTCCCTCATGTTCTTCTTCATCTTTGGAGAAGACGAGAATGTCATCAATGAAAACCACCACAAATTGATCCAGATATTCCATGAATACCTTGTTCATGAGATACATGAAGTATGCCAGGGCATTACTTAGCCCGAACGGCATGACGGTGTATTCATACAGCCTGTACCGAGATACGAAAGCTGTCTTTGGAATGTCGGTTTACCTTATCTTCAGTTGGTGGTATCCCGACCTGAGATCAATTGTTTGAGAACACACAAGCTCCCCTAAACTGATCAAATAAGTCTTCAATGCGGGGTAATGGGTACTTGTTCTTGATGGTTACTTCGTTCAACGCACGGTAGTCTACGCATAACCTTTGGGTTCCGTCCTTCTTGGGCACAAATATCACTGGAGCTCCCCATGGTGAGGAACTAGGACGAATATACCCCTTCTCTATCAATTCTCTTATATGCTCGTTGAGCTCTTCCAGCTGTTTGGAGTCCATCTGATAAGGCCTCTTGTATATTGGGACTGTTCCAGGCACAAGTTCAATCGCAAATTCCACTTCACGATCGGGAGGCATACCTGGCAGCTCCTCCGGAAAAACATCTGGATACTCCTCGATAATCCTTATCTCTTCCACTCCCACCTCAGCTTGATTGAGTTTAAGGTCCCTCCTAGGTTCTTGTACGGCTATGAACTTCACTTTGGTGCCGCTAGGGTGAGTTAGTTCCACCGTTCTTGTCGAACAACGGATGATTCCTTTTTGTTTTGTCAACCAATCCATACCCAAAATAATATCTATCCCTTGTGAGTCTATCACTATGAGGTTTGCAGTAAATACTACCCCATTAATGTCTAGATTCACCTTGGGACACACTTTCCTTGTCCTTATTTCTCCCCCTGGAGAGTTCACTGCTAACATATGGTTCATTTGTGTTGTTGCTAGATCATGCTTCTTAACAAACCCTTGAGCAATGAACGAATGGCTGACACCAGAATCAAACAATAGGGTTGCAATGTGTAAATTGGCAGGAAACTTATGTGACACCCTCATTTCTGGTTTCTGCATGTATTCATAATCCATGTAGAAGAAAACATTTTTAAAAAGAAGTGGGAACATAGAAATATCAAAAAGATAGCCAGTAAGAGCCGAATCCAGTTTTCAAGAGAGCGCCGAAGACAACTTCCGCGGCCGCTGGCCACGTGGCGTGTTCGGAGCTCGCCCATGCGAAGTGGGGAGAGGTCCACCGCTAAAATGGCTACGTGGCAGGCTCGGGGCTCATCTCCACAAAAGGGGAGAGGTCCGACCCTGTGGGACACGTGTTGCTCTCGGAGCTAGCCTCTGCGGAAGAAGCAAAGGCATTTCCGTAGGACACATGTCACCTCCGGAGCTAGTCATCATGGAAATCAGAGGACTGGTCGCGCGGGATACGTGTCGATCTCGGAGCTCACCACCAAGGGGTTCGGTTCTATCGAACACGTGTCACCACCGGAGCTTATCTCCGGGAGGTCCGTCACTGTTGGACACGTGTTAACCTCGGAGCTCGTCTCTGAGGAAAGAAGGGAGGAAAGGTCCGGCACTGACACGTGGCGTGCGCGGAGCTCACCTCCGAAGGAAAAGGGAGGTCTCGCTCGTTTGACACGCGGCACCACCGGAGATCATCTCAGCGGAAAAGGAGAGACCAGGCCCGATGGACACGTGGAGACTCCGGAGCTCATCACCGAGGAGGTAACGAGTTCTAGGAACGGTTTTTGGATTCTGTACGCGTAGAAATACCGGAGCAGAAACCGACCTGAGTTCCACATCAAATTGATTAAAGATAAAATGTTAGGATCTAACAACAATCTGAATAGGACTCTTATTCGGGATGCAACCAGATTAGGACTCTTCTCTTCCCGATTATAAATAGAACCCAGAACCTCTGGCCGAAACCACAAACTTCTTTTCAACTCCTGAGCCGACAACTTAGAGCTCTATTCCCAAACCGCCAAGTAAACCATCGACCGGAGCACGGCAAGGAAGATCGCCGGAGGGAAGCTCGACAATCTGAGGAGGACCTCGAGACCGAGAAGAACGTAAGGTAGGTCTCCAATACCACCTTACGACATCGTTGTGTTTTCTATCTGTTCTTTGATTCCTTACGAACAGAAGCCTTCTCGTGGACAGATCACTTGATGATCAGGTTGATCTAAAAGACAAGATCATCACCACGTCCACCTTTGATCCGAACACCCCTGTCCATGCAAGCCATGCAAAAACACGAACAGACCAATCTAATAAAATTAATCATAGGATAGCATGCATGTGCATCATCGCATCTAGTTTAAGGTTTGTGCATGATATTGATTGCTGTGAATCTTGTATGCACGTGACCCTACCTAGCAGAACAAGCTCGGGGAGCTGTCTACGACGAACTACAGCAACAAGGTTTTGGGATTCAAGAACAACCGGAACCGCAAGAACAAGGCAAGTGCTCCTTGACCATATTGATCCTATGTTTTGGGTAAAACTGATTTGTTTTGCGAAAAGGTGTGTGTGCTGAGTCAAACATGATGGGAAGTCCTTTTATAGGAGTTTACTAGTTTTGGTTGAACCACCCTTGTCGCCTGGAAAGTTTATGAGTCGGGTATGGTTTTTGCTTTATGCTTCGCTGAGTCCATGGGATTGGGAAGCGAGATAGATGTGTCTAGCTAACTGCACTCGTAATGATAATGAGAAACTGATGTACTAATGAACGTGGATCAGAGGAAGATCTAGGCAAGACTGGGTTTGTGAATGAGGTAGCATGAGATGGTGGTTTACTTGCTATAGATCTAAGGACCGGTTCATGCATGCACATGCCAGGATAACAGTGCCACCACAAGGTCAAGTATGGGTGCGGCTTAGCTGAGTAATTAGGTAATTTGCTAGAGTGTTATGGACTGTGGAAGGCGCAAGGAATGGGAGTCGAGTGAGGACTGCCCTGGGAACTGCATGGCACAAGAGGGGGCCCGTGGGTGGGAGAATTAGAGATTCTAGCCTGCCGGTGAAACCTTAGTGAGTCCATACATCTAGTAACCCCTTTGTAAAGGCTATTTTGTGATCTCTTGACCATACACCGACGGATGTGTATTGGTATAATGGAGGTTCTGCAGTCGCCGACGGGTGACGAAATCACAAACTTGTGGGTAAAGAGGTGCAAACTCTGCAGAGTCTAAAACTATCACGATAGTCGAGCTTACGGTCACGAGCACCTGGCTAAACTGCCATGATTAGTTGGGATGGTTATTGGGAAGGTTATTGGTTAAGGTTATTGGTTTGGTTATGGTTTGGTTGTTGGACTGTTGAGTCCGGGTGATAAGATGGTTGCATGATTGTTGAGTTATGGCAACGAGTTTGGTCTCGGTGTGAGACGAAGTTGTTTTAAGATGGTAGCGAATACGGGGAGGTATTCGTGAGATGGTAGCGAATACGAGGAGGTATTCGTGAGTAAGAATGAACATGGAAAGCGATGGAGGTATGTTGGTAATTTAATACATGCTGGGATTACATTCATCTAAAGTTAAGTTGCTGTTTTATCATGGTTTCATAAATCTGCTTTTCTGCAAATAAGCCTTTTTATACCTACCTTGTTTATGAGCTGCATATCATGTGTTTTCCCGCACTTGCTGAGTACATCATTGTACTCAAACTTGCATTATTATTTCATCATCAGCAGCAGGAGAAGCCTACTATGAAGACCAAGTTGAGCATTATGGCGTGTGATCTGTTCTCAACCTTGCCTGTGGAGGGAGTAGAGATGGAGCCACTTCTGCTTAGATTTGCTTCCGCATTAGCTAAATTGCTTCCGCTTTAGAATAAAGACTTCCGCTGTAAGCATGAGTCCAAGACTCATGAGCTATTGTAATAAACTCTGTTATTCGTGGTAATATATAATCTGAATTCAGTTTGTGGAACGTATGTGTATGTGTGATGAACATCCTGGGCACACATATGTATTAGTTCTCGGTTCCGTGGTTTTTCCCACAGAATTGAGGGCGTCACATAGACTTCCTTGCCAACCTTATTGTCTTGGACTCCCAAGGGATCGACATCATACTCGGGATGGATTGGTTAAGTAAGCACAACGGGGTAATCCAATGTGCTGAAAGGAGCGTACAGTTGACAAATGAGCATGACATCCGTGTCGAGTTTGAGTCAGCCCAACAAACCACTAAAAGGGCAAATCTGAACCACGTTGAAGGAGCAGCATTGGACAGCATTTCGGTGGTTCAGGAGTTTTCGGACGTGTTCCCGGAAGAGCTTCCAGGTATGCCACCTGACCGGGACATTGAGTTTGCCATTGATTTGGTACCCGGAACTGCACCCATAGCCAAGAGACCCTATAGGATGCCCGGCAATGAACTAGTAGAACTCAAGAAGCAAATTCAAGAGCAGTTGGAGAAGGGTTTTATACGTCCAAGCTCATCACCATGGGGAGCTCCTGTGCTCTTCGTAGACAAGAAGGATGGAACCCAAAGGATGTGTGTGGACTATAGGTCTCTCAATGAGGTAACGATCAAGAACAAGTACCATCTGCCTCGTATAGAGGACCTATTCGACCAAATGAAAGGAGCCCGAGTGTTCTCCAAGATTGATCTTCGGTCGGGATACTTCCAGCTGAAGATTAAGCCTCCGATCTACCCAAGACAGCCTTTCAAACACGGTATGGTTCGTATGAATATACCGTCATGTCTTTTGGGTTGACAAATGCACCTGCATACTTCATGTACCTTATGAACAAGGTTTTCATGGAGTACTTGGACAAGTTCGTCGTGGTTTTCATCGATGACATTATGGTGTATTCAAAGAGTGAGGAGGAGCATGAAGAACATTTGAGATTGACCTTGCAAAAATTGCGTGAGCATCAATTGTATGCCAAGCTTAACAAGTTTCAATTTTGGCTAAAGGAAATATCTTTCCTAGGCCACATTATCTCCAAGGAAGGAGTATCGGTTGATCCCGGAAAAGTAAGAGATGTTCTGAAGTGGGACCAACCGCAGAGCGTGAGGGATATTCGGAGTTTTCTTGGGATGGCTGGATACTATCGACGCTTCATTAAAGACTTCTCTAAAATAGCAAAGCCTATGACGGAGTTGCTAATGAAGGGAAAAGTCTTCCAATGGACACCAGCCTGCCAAGGAAGTTTTGAGGAACTCAAGAAAAGGCTAACCACAGCACCGGTTCTGGTATTACCAGACGTAAGCAAGAGCTTCGACATATATTGTGACGCATCCAGACAGGGGCTTGGATGTGTGCTCATGCAAAAAGGACAAGTGGTAGCCTATGCCTCACGACAATTAAAGAAGCACGAGCTTAATTATCCTACACATGACTTGGAGCTAGCAGCAGTGGTGCATGCATTGAAGATTTGGAGACATTATATCCTTGGTCATCGATGTGAGATCTATACGGATCATAAAAGCCTCAAGTACATATTTACACAAACGGACTTGAATTTGAGGCAACGTCGATGGTTGGAACTCATCAAGGATTACGATGTTGGAATCAACTACCACCCCGGGAAGGCCAATGTAGTAGCTGATGCATTGAGCCGAAAGGAGCATGTCACCAACTCACGATTCGGGAGCTACCACCCGAACTACGTAAGGAGTTTGAATGGTTATACCTCGGATTCTTGAACAACATGGAAATAATGGAGATCCACTCCCCATTGGAGCAAGAGATAAGAGATGGCCAAGCAACGGATGAGGAGATCAAGGAAAAAATTCGACAAGGAATAGAAAAGGATTTCAAAGAAGATGAGAAGGGTACGCTTTGGCTAGGAAAAAGGATTTGTGTGCCTAACATAAAACACCTCCGCGACATGATATTGAAGGAGGCACATGATTCACCCTATTCTATACATCCCGGAAGCACCAAAATGTACAAGGACTTGAAAACTTGTTATTGGTGGGATGGTATGAAGAGGGATGTAGCCGAATACGTTGCCCTATGCGGCACATGCCAACGGGTAAAGGCCGAACATCAAAGACCTACTGGATTGTTGCAATCTTTGAAGGTACCAGAGTGGAAGTGGGAAGGCATCAGTATGGATTTCATCGTCGGATTGCCACGTACTCAGTCGGGTTATGACTCCATCTGGGTTATCGTGGACCGATTGATGAAAACCACCCATTTTCTCCCTATAAGGGCCAATTACAACGTGGCACAATTAGCCGAGTTGTACATGGAGCAGATCGTGTGCCGTCACGGAGTTCCGAGGAGGATAGTCTCAGATCGAGGTTCTCAGTTTACCTCTAGATTCTGGAGGAAGCTGCAGAAAGCCATGGGTACACGACTGGATTTTAGCTCCGCCTATCACCCATAAACTGATGGGCAAACCAAAAGGACAAACCAAATTTTGGAGGAGACGTTGAGAGCTTGCGCCTTGAAACGAGGGCGTAGTTGGGATAGGAGTTTACCGTACGCCGAATTCTCCTATAACAACGGCTATCAAGCTAGCTTAAAGATGTCGCCTTTCAAAGCATTATATGGTAGACAGTGTAGAACGCCGCTGTTTTGGAACGAAACCAGAGAGAACCAGGTGCTTGGACCTGAAGTACTACAAGAAGCTGAAAAGCAAGTCCAAACGGTACAGGAGAACTTAAAGGCTGCTCAGTCACGACAGAAAGGCTATGCAGATAATAGGCGTAGGAAGTTGACCTTTGAAGTAGGAGACTTCGTATACCTTAAGGTATCACCTATCCGAGGCCAACGACGTTTCAACGTCAAAGGCAAGCTAGCACCTCGCTACATCGGACCATTTAAGATTTTGGACAAGCGAGGAGAAGTAGCTTATCAACTAGAGCTCCCAACCCACCTCTCTGACGTACATGACGTGTTTCATGTATCCCAGCTCAAGAAGTGCTTGAGAGTACCAGAGGAACAAGTATAATTGGGAGAGCTTGAACTTCAAGAGGACCTGACTTATGCGGAACACCATGTCCGAATATTGGACGTAAAGGAAAGGGTCACCTGGAACAAGGTGATTCGATGATGCAAGGTACAATGGAGCCATCACACCGAAGCTGAAGCCACATGGGAGCGTGAAGAAGATATCAAGGCAGAATTTCCCCATCTATTCTCTACTAGCAAATCTCGAGGGCGAGATTCAATTTAAGGGGGGTAGATTTGTGACACCCTCATTTCTGGTTTCTGCATGTATTCATAATCCATGTAGAAGAAAACATTTTTAAAAAGAAGTGGGAACAGAGAAATATCAAAAAGATAGCCAGTAAGAGCCGGATCCAGTTTTCAAGAGAGCGCCGAAGACAACTTCCGCGGCCGCTGGCCACGTGGCGTGTTCGGAGCTCGTCCCTGCGAAGTGGGGAGAGGTCCACCGCTAAAATGGCTACGTGGCAGGCTCGGGGCTCATCTCCGCAAAAGGGGAGAGGTCCGAACTTGTGGGACACGTGTTGCTCTCGGAGCTAGCCTCTGCGGAAGAAGCAAAGGCATTTCCGCAGGACACATGTCACCTCCGGAGCTAGTCATCATGGAAATCAGAGGACTGGTCACGCGGGATACGTGTCGATCTTGGAGCTCACCACCAAGGGGTCCGGTTCTATCGAACACGTGTCGTCACCGGAGCTTATCTCCGGGAGGTCCGTCACTTTTGGACACGTGTTAACCTCGGAGCTCGTCTCTGAGGAAAGAAGAGAGGAAAGGTCCGGCACTGACACGTGGCGTGCGCGGAGCTCACCTCCGAAGGAAAAGGGAGGTCTCGCTCGTTTGACACGCGGCACCACCGGAGCTCGTCTCTACGGAAAAGGAGAGACCATGCCCGATGGACACGTGGAGACTCCGGAGCTCATCACCGAGGAGGTAACGAGTTCTAGGAACAGTTTTTGGATTCTGTACGCGTAGAAATACCGGAGCAGAAACCGACCTGAGTTCCACATCAAATCGATTAAAGATAAAATGTTAGGATCTAACAACAATCTGAATAGGACTCTTATTCGGGATGCAATCAGATTAGGACTCTTCTCTTCCCGATTATAAATAGAACCCAGAACCTCTGGCCGAAACCACAAACTTCTTTTCAACTCCTGAGCCGACAACTTAGAGCTCTATTCCCAAACCGCCGAGTAAACCATTGACCGGAGCGCGGCAAGCAAAATCGCCAGAGGGAAGCTCGAAGATCTGAGGAGGACCTCGAGACTGAGAAGAACGTAAAGTAGGTCTCCAATACCACCTTACGACATCGTTGTGTTTTCTATCTGCTCTTTGATTCCTTTCAAACAGAAGACTTCTCGTGGACAGATCACTTGATGATCAGGTTGATCTAAAAGACAAGATCATCACCACGTCCACCTTTGATCCGAACACCCCTGTTCATCATAAAATCTATGCAAGCCATAACACGTGCAAACCAATCTAATAAAACTAATCATAGTATAGCATGCATGTGCATCATCGCATCTAGTTTAAGGTTGTGTATGATATTGATTGTTGTGAATCTTGTATGCACGTGATCCTACATAGCAGGACAAGCTCAGGGAGCTGTCTACGACGAATTGCAGCAACAAGGTTTTGAGATCCTAGAACAACCGGAACCGCAAGAACAAGGCAAGTGCTCCTTGACCATATTGATCTTATGTTTTGGGTGAAACTGTTTTGTTTGCGAAAAGGTGTGCGTACTGAGTCAAACATGATGGGAAACCCTTTTATAGGAGTTTACTAGCTTTGGTTAAACCACCCTTGTCGCCAGGGAAGTTTATGAGTCGGGTATGGTTTTTGCTTTATGCTTCGCTGAGTCTATGGGATTGGGAAAAGAGATAGATGTGTCTAGCTAACTGCACTCGTAATGATAATGATAAGCTGATGTTGTTAATGAACATGGATCAGAGGGAGATCTAGGCAAGACCGGGTTTGTGAATGAGGTAGCATGAGATGGTGGTTTACTTGCCGTAGATCTGAGGACCGGTTCATGCATGCTCATGCCAGGATAACAGTGCCACCACAAGGCCAAGTATGGGTGCGGCTTAGCTGAGTAATTAGGTAAGTTGCTAGAGTGTTATGGACTGTGGAAGGTGCGGGGAATGGGAGTCGAGTGAGGACTGCTCTGGGAACTGCATGGCACAAGAGGGGGGCCGTGGGTGGGAGAATTGGAGATTCTAGCCTGCCGGTGATGTTGGGTGTTTTCCTCACTGAACTCTCACTGATTTGTGATGCAAATCGTGTTGGAAGTCTAGAGGTGTGGTGTAGATCCAAACATAAGTGGAGAACCGAATGAAAAATGGCTCGGATGAGTTGTGGCGGCGCTCAACAAACACCAACGCATTCCCCTCCTTTTATTAGCCGGAAGCCACAAGTTTTCAACAACCTCAGCCTGGGTTTTGCACCATACAAATTTGAAAAACATGCAGCACATGCATGTGCCATGCACGTATGGCCCCAAAACCCCCCGGGTTGTGTTTGACACAAATAAAAAACACCCTCACACACACTAGGACTTGGTGCAACACATGTGACTTAGGACACACCCCTGGTTCTTGTCATGTGTGCTTTATTTCCTTGAAATATAAGGAAACTAAACTCTGATAAACCTTCAGAAGTACTCAACAATCTCCCCCTACTTCTGAGGTTTGATCTCCTGAACTCCAATCTTCTCACGAAGTTCCTGAAAATGTGTACGTCCCAGTGGCTTTGTGAGGATATCAGCAAGCTCATCTTTTGTCCCAACATGCTCCAAGATGACTTCTCTTCTATCAACACATTCTCTGACAAAGTGAAACTCATGCCTGAGCCAAACAGCCTGACTTGCTGCAGCTGCTCCAGCCACATACTCAGCTTCACATGTGGACTTTGCCACAGCCTTTTGCTTATGGGATAACCAGCTGATAGGATTTACACTCAGGAAGAATATGACTCCTGTTGTGCTTCTCCTGTCATCCACATCTCCCCCAAAATCACTATCACTATAGCCTCTTAACTCAAGACTTCCTTCACCTCGGTTGTAAGACAAGCCATACCTCATTGTAGCTGCCACATACCGAAGTAAATGTTTCAAAGCCACCATGTGTTCTTCTTGAGGTTCTGACATGAACCTACTTAAGTACCCAACACCAAAACTGAGATCCGTCCGAGTATGTAAAAGATACCTGAGTCCACCAATTATGCTGTGATAAGTGGTTGGATCAGTGAGTGGAGCTGTACTTTTCTTGGTAAGCTTCAACCGGAATTCCATGGGAGTGGCACACCCATTACAATTTATCATCCCACTTCTTTCCAGCAACTTTGCAGCATAGGCTCCTTGACACAAGTCAATACCATGTCTTCCTTGCTTTACTTCAATACCAAGATAGTAAGACAAGCTTCCTAAGTCACTCATGCAAAACTTCTCCTTCATTTTCTCCTTGAACCAACTGATTTCCTCCATGTTTTATCCCACAATCAGTAAGTCATCAACATACACACCCACAATGAGCCTTGCCTCACCTCCAAACTTAGTGCACAAGCCATGTTCTGATTTGCACCGTGTGAAACCAAGTTGCTTGAGACTTTCATCAAGTTTGCAGTTCCATGCTCGAGGAGCTTGTCTCAAGCCATACAATGCCTTGTGAAGTCTTAAAACCCACTTTTCCTTGCCTTCAGCTATGAAACCCGGAGGTTGAGTGACATAGATCTCCTCTTCTAGACTTCCATTCAAGAAGGCTGACTTCACATCCATGTGATGAACATGCCACCCAAAATGAGCTGCAACAGCTAACACAATCCTTACAGACTCCATCCTGGCAACTGGGGCAAAAACTTCTTCAAAATCAACTCCTTGCTTCTGCACATACCCCTTTGCAACTAGCCTTGCTTTGTGACGTATGACATTCCATTTGTTCATCTTTCTTCAACTTGAAAACCCATTTCAAGCCAATGGCATGATAACCCTCCGGAAGTTGTACCAATGACCATGTTTTGTTCTCTTCAATGGATGTGAGCTCCTCAATCATGGCAATGCGCCACTCCTTGACCCTTAAGGCCTCTTCTGCTGTGCATGGCTCTTCACCTATGACAACAAGAAGTTCATCTACTCCTCCTTCTTATGGTTCACAATTTGGCACCTCCTCAAGAATATTTCTCATGGAACGATAACGAAGTGGTGCTTCTTTTAGCTCACTATCCATTTCTGGTGACATGGAAGGAGGTGACACAAACTCCACATCCTTGGATGCTTGTTGCTTCAGTTGTGTCATAGAAGACACTCCCTCAGCTGGGGTTTTTTCATCTTGACCTGTGTCACAAGAAGAAGAACTCACGCCACCAGGGTTCTCATCACGAAAGATGTATTCTACCCGAAAGATGTCTTCATCATTCACCATTTCACTTGACTCAGCTGCATCCCATTTCCATGGGCGGTTTTCTTCAAACACAGCATCACGTGACACATGAACACTTTCCGTGTTTGGATTGTAAAACCTCCATGCCTTGCTTCCTTGCTCATATCCAATGAAGACCATTGGTATACTTCGATCTTCAAGTTTGCTAAGGCGTTTGCTTCCCTGTTTCACGTGTGCCACACAACCGAAAGTGCGCAAATGATGTACACTAGGTTTCTTGTCATGCCATACCTCATATGGAGCCTTTCTCTCAACACTCCGAGTAGGAGATCGGTTCAACACATATACTGCTGTGGTTACTGCCTCCCCCCATAACCAACCGGGCATATTCATTGCTTTCAACATGCTTCTTGCCATTCCCATAACAGTTTGGTTCCTTCTCTCAACCACACCATTCTGCTCAGTAGAATATGGAGCTGTCAAGTGACGTTGAACACCCTCCTTGGTGCAATACTCAACAAAAGCCCGAGCTGTGAACTCTCCACCACGATCTGTGTGAAAAGTTCCAATCTTCCTCCCTGCCTCAGCTTCAACACTTGATTGAAAACCCATGAAAGTACTCATAGCTTGATCCTTTGTGCTGATCAAAAACACTCACATGTATCTACTGAGATCATCCACAAGAAGAAAGAAAAACCTTCTGCCTCTTGGAGTTGCTGGCTTCACTGGTCCACAGAGGTCTCCATGCACAAGTTCAAGTTTCTTCTCAGCTCGGTACTTTGCCATGCATGGGAACGGTTGGCGTCTTTGTTTCCCAGCCAAACAGCTATCACAGTTCTCCTCAGTTTGAGTGATGGTTGGCAATCCATACACAAGTTGCTCTTCGGCAAGTCTTCTGAGACTCCGAAAGTTTAAGTGCCCCATCCTTGCATGCCACATCCATGTTGCATTGCACCCTTGTGCCATGAGACACCATGGTTGCACTACCTTAAGATCAATGGTGTACAACCGGTTCAGTCCCCATTTCACCATTGCCACATGGGTTCCATCTTTATCCCAAATCTTGACATCACCATTCACCATCAAGATTCGGTGTCCCTCCTCCTCAAGCTGTCCAAGACTGATGATGTTTGCCTTGAGCTGAGGAATAAGGTAGACCCCAGCCAACTCCTTTCGACCACCTTTCTTACCTTGGAAAACCACAGTTCCTTGGCCATCAATCTCTGTCAATGAGCCATCTCCCAAACGCACAGTACCATGCACCGTGTTATCAAGTTTTGTGATCACATCCCGTTTCCTGGTCATGTGATTTGTTGCACCGGAGTCCAGGATCCACCGGGTACTGCCTCCTCCCTCCAATTCTCCAACTTGAACGTGTAACATATCATTGTTGAGGCATACCTCCACCAGGGACATGTCTTGATCAGCCTTGGTGTTGGCACACACCACCAAGAGGCTGGATTCAAACTCATGATCAACTTGAGCTGTGTTCACCTCTTCATCCTTCTTTTTCTTCCTGCACTCTCTAGCCCAATGACCTTTCTTACCACAGTAGCGGCACTCATCTTTGGCCACTCCACGGCCTGAGTTTCCACCACCACTGTTACCTCGACCACGGCCACGTCCTCGACCATGATCTTTCCTCGGTGCAAATGAGTCTTTGTGCCGTTCCTGTCCAATTCCCCCAGACATCTTGAGACGTGTCCACAACCTTGCAAGCAACTCTTCTTCACTCAGATGCAACTTCTCATGTGTGTTGCCCTCCCAAATGCTTGCACCAAGCCTTTCTTCTGCAGCCTTGAGTCTACCAATCAACTCATCAACGGACATATCACTTAAGTCAAGCAATGTCTCGATGGAGGCCGCAATCTGCTCAAACTTTTGCGGTACCGCCTGAAGGAACTTCCGGACAATCTACTCCTCCGAACGTTCACTCCCAAGTCCCGCAAGTTGAGATGTGATCCGGCTCATACGCACACCAAACTCATCAACCGTTTCACCATCGTGGAATCTGAGTGCATCAAACTCCCGACCCAATGTGCTTGCCCTGGCCTTGCGCACACGTTCGGCTCCAACGTTGCGCAACTTGATCGCATCCCATGCAATCTTGGCCGACTCCTTCCCGGCAATGATCCCTGTCATTTCTGGTGGCACAGCCTTGGTGAGAGCCTCCAAAGCCATCCGATCTTCAATGTAATCATCGGTGCCAAGGCTCACAGCAGTCCACAAGCCTCTTGCTTGCAACATCACCCGCATAAGTGCCGACCAATCATGATAGTTTGTCTTTGTGAGTATCGGATACGTACCACCACTGCTGACTTCCTTCGTGATGCGATGAATCACCAATGCCCCTGATCCTCCTCCTGCCCTGCTGGTGCCTCCCGGCGGTGTGACGTCTCTCCATGAACGTCGGGCTGGCGATGAAGATATCCTCCGCGACATCAGCACCCACTCAATGGCCGTGTCACGGTTCCAGGCAATGTAATCAGCTCTGATGCCAATTGTTGGGTGTTTTCCTCACTGAACTCTCACTGATTTGTGATGCAAATCATGTTGGAAGTCTAGAGGTGTGGTGTAGATCCAAACACAAGTGGAGAACCGAATGAAAAATGTCTCGGATGAGTTGTGGCGGCGCTCAACAAACACCAGAGCATTCCCCTCCTTTTATTAGCCGGAAGCCACAAGTTTTCAACAACCTCATCCCGGGTTTTGCACCATACAAATTTGAAAAACATGCAGCACATGCATGTGCCATGCACGTATGGCCCCAAAACCCCCCGGGGTTGTGTTTGACACAAATCAAAAACACCCTCACACACACTAGGACTTGGTGCAACACATGTGACTCAGGACACACCCCTGGTTCTTGTCATGTGTGCTTTATTTCCTTGAAACATAAGGACACTAAACTCTGATAAACCTTCAGAAGTACTCAACAGGTGAAACCTTAGTGAGTCCATACATCTAGTAACCCCTTTGTAAAGGCTATTTTGTGATCTCTTTACCATACACCGACGCTTGTGTACTGGTATAATGGAGGTTCTGCAGTCGCCGACGGGTGACGAAATCACAACTTGTGGGTAAAGAGGTGCAAACTCTGCAGAGTCTTAAAACTATCATGATAGCCGAGCTTACGGTCACGAGCGCCTGGCTAAACTGCCATGATTAGTTGGGATGGTTATTGGGATGGTTATTGGTTATGGTTATTGTTTTTGGTTATGATTTTGGTTTTGGGACTGTTGAGTCCGGGTGTCAAGATGGTTGCATGACTGTCGAGTCGTGACAATGAGATGGGTCTCGGTATGAGGCAAAGTTGTTTATGAGATGAGATGGTGGCGAATACGGGAAGGTATTCGTGAGATGGTAGCGAATATGAGGAGGTATTCGTGAGTAAGAATGAAGTTGGTTAATGTTCGGGTGGAACATGGAAAGTGATGGAGGTATGTTGGTAATTTAATACATGCTGGGATTATATTCGTCTAAAGTTAAGTTGCTGTTTTATCATGGTTTTATAAATCTGCTTTTCTGCAAATGAGCCTTTTTATACCTACCTTGTCATGAGCTGCATGTTGTATTTTTCCCGCACTTGCTGAGTACATCATTGTACTCAAACTTGCATTATTATTTCATCATCAGCAGCAGGAGAAGCTTACTTTGAAGATCAAGTGGAGCATTAAGGCGTGTGATATATTCTCAACCTTGCCTATGGAGGGTGTAGAGATGGAGCCACTTCTGCTTAGATTTGCTTCCGCATTAGTTAAATCGCTTCCGCATTAGAATAAAGACTTCCGCTGCATAGAAATAAGACTTCCGCTGTAAGCATGAGTCCAAGACTCATGAGACATTGTAATAAACTTTGTTATTCGTGGTTATATATATTCTGAATTCAATTTGTGGAATATATGTATATGTGTGATGAACATTCTGGGCACACATATGCATTAGTTCTCGGTTCTGTGGTTTTCCACAGAATTGAGGGTGTCACAACTTACCAATTACCACATCAGGTGCCTCTTGCTCTTCCTCCATGGTCACGTGGTTCACCCGTCCTCGCATCACATTCTGCTGCTGTGGCTGCATGGGCTTCTTCTTTGGGCACTTATGGGCGTAGTGCCCCACTTCACCACAGTTGAAGCATTGCACCCCAACTTTGGGTGCCTGGCCTTTGTTATCTTGGAGTTGGTTCGGTGACCCTGGTCCGGTTGGTCGAGGTTGATATGTGGGGTGTGGCTGCTGCACAAACTGACGATGCGGCTGTGCTGGTGCTGATGGAGGCCTGAAGTTCGGGTTGTACCCTCTCGGTGTCGGGTAGGGTACCACAGCACGACTCGTCCGCCCTGCAGGTTGCTGTATCAGACGTGGACGTGTGTTGCTACTTGAGGCTTGGTGTGACCATCCCGCCTTCCTCTTGTTTTCATTCTCCAAGGCCTTTAGCTTCCTTTCCACGACAAATGCTCTGTCTACCATCTTTTGGAAGCTTTCATACTCGTTGGAGGACATTGCACATTGCATCTCCATGGTAAGTCCTTCCACAAAACAGTCCTATTTCTGCTCATCGGTTTCGATATCCTGTGGTGCATAACGGGATAGTTGGGTGAACTTAGTGAGGTATTCCCTCACAGTCATGTTGCCTTGCTGCAGTCCCAAGAACTCCTTTCTCTTGTTTTTGAGTTCACCCCTTGGTATGTAGTGGTTTCGAAAACTGCGCTTGAACTCTTCCCAAGTGATGTTCTCGGGGTCGTGATGGGCTGCCACGTAAGCGGTCCATCAATCAGCAGCAGGTCCATGCAATTGGTGAGACGCAAACAACACCCTCTCATACCCTTGGCATTGTATGATCCTCATCTTGCTCTCTATGGTCTTTAACCACTCATCTGCCTCCAAAGGTTCAGCAACACTTGCAAACTTTGGGGGTTGAGTTCCCAGAAACTCACTCAACCTTGGTTGGCGTGGTGCAGCTTGTGGGGGTGGAGCTTGGTGCAAGTTGGCCACCACTTGAGTTAAACTCTGGATGAGCTGATTCTAATTTTCGAGCATTTGGTGGATAGGATCAGCTCCTTCACGGCGACCACCCCTGTCTTGTCCTCCAGAAAGGTGAGGATTGCCGGCCTCATCGTTGTTGTTGGTGGGGTTGGCACCACGACCTTTTCCTCTTCCAGCCATCTATCATGATCAACCAAGTGTTAACTTAAAGCATTACATATTAACTTCCCAAATTGCTTTTTTAAACTTAAACTTTTGAGGCCTTAATATATTAAACAATTTCTAAAGATTTCACGTAGATCTTTGGGCGTCACTCTCACACGAAAATAAATGCACTATTGATTCATAGGGGTTCACACACCAAAGCAAAGCAACCTAAAGACGAGGTTGTGGACAAATGCCCATGGCTTCCACAACTCACGTCACACACCAAAAATTAACACACAAATAAATAGGGTATTGACTCGACTACTCGATAACCTGCTGAAATAAGGGAAATGACTCTAAACAACTCGTATCACTGAGCTGGCTTGTCGGGGTCTTCCTCATTATTGCGGCTGCCCTCTGATTCCGCTTTAGGTGGGGAAGCTGCTGGTGGAGAAGTGCGGCAATGCTTGCTCGCCCGACGGTCTGGGGAGTCAGGAGTCCACGTGTCATTCACGGTGACACACAGTTCATTCCCATCTCCTCTTCCTCTCGCCCTCAAGCTGGCTCGAAGCAACACCTCAGTCTCCTTCAGGGTGTCACGAATGTCCTGAAGCTCCTGCTGGCACTCCTGCAGTCGAGTGCTGAGCATAGCAGCATCCTCCAAGCACAGGTCCATGTGCTCATGGGAAGTCCCCTGCTGCACTGGCAGGTACTTGTACTCCGCGGTGCCACTCTCACGCTGGAGGACATACATGTACTCAGTCTTGTCCAGGTGGCAACGGTTGATGTAACTCTGGCAGGTGATGGCCTAACAGGTGACATCCTTCTCAGCATCGGCCTGAGTCGCCCGACAAGCTGGAGAGCGGTGGATCTTGAGCAGCTGATTTTCATGGATAATCCTCATCTCTGAGCTCCATTCTTCCCGCTTCTCACGGATGGTCCTGGTGGAGCTGTAGTATATGATCAGCTTGCCCACATTGCAGGCGGCGTGGAGCATACGCCGAAGACGGCGCAACAAGCCTCCTACTGCCAACTCGTAGGAGTGGTACGTCACCGGACGGTTCTCCTCTCTCAGGGCAAGGGCAACTACAGGAACTCTCCCTCCGGTGGACTTGCGGGCGGTGCGGATCATGGGAACCATCTAAAACATAAAACATTTAAAATTAAGTTAGATAAGAATTAAATAAAAATTATATTTTGAATAAAAGTTGGGGCAAGATGAACAAATAAAGTGACCCTATTAAATAACACTTTCAACCCACACCTTTGTAAAATAGTTTTTTTTAAGAAAATAGGGTCCTTAAATACGTCCATTTCTACCTAGGTCCACGTTCCTACGGGCAACATTGGCTTTGGTACCACTTCTGTCACACCCGGTTTCTCCGAAGAACAACCGAGTGAATATCACATGTATGCCAGGATCATTTTCTCATACATGTGATGACAAATAGTGAAGCATCATTTATTACAAGCCAAGTATTCGAATATAAATAAGTCTTACATCGCATACGTCTCGATGGACGATAATATGTTCATAACATGTAAATAAAGCAGCAGCGGAATAAAAATCTTGTGGGCTCCATCACAGGCGTTGCCCGGGGGACTCCGTGAACCTAGAATTCTTCTTCGGGACCAAAGTCTTGGTCATTGAACACCACATCATCCCCTTGACCTGAGCAGCAATTTAAACCAACAGAAAAAGCAAGTTTGAGTACCGTTGGTACTCAGCAAGTGTCATGCATGGCTAGAGCAAGGAGAGGTTGAAGTCATGGTTAAAGCACTACGCAATTAATACCTATCACCTTAGCTTATTAAGCACCTATATTACTACACTGGTGAGATGGTCCCAATCACTCAACCCATCATCAATATTAAGTAACCAAAATCTCCTCTCCAATGTTAAGCTTCCCGCTTAACATCCTCAACTTCCCAATTCATCATCCTCTAATCATTAATAAGTCCAAGCCGCTCTTGACCGTGAGCACGGCTGTCATGACAGTTTTGACTCTGCAGAGTTTGCACCACTATACCCACATGTAGTGATTTCATCCCCCGATGCCGGGTGGACTAAAAGAACCTCCATTATGCCAGTGGCCGCGAACCACATTCACACTTCCCAGGTGTGTAGCCAAGAGATCACTACGAGGCCTTTACAAAGGGATTCCCGATGAGCGTGAGCCCACTGAGGTTTCACCCCTAACAGCATACAAGAGGCTCCAACCCCGCTACAGTGGCCCCCTCTTGAGCCTTGCGGTTCATATGGTAGTCCAGCTGACACCTATTCCCAGCACCATTCAAACACCCATACTACGTCGGGGATACACCTAATTAATTGGCCAAGCTGCCCCATCTCAGCATGTGGTTGGCACGGTAAAGCCAGGTTACATGCTCCATGAACCGGTCCTTAGGATCCATGCAAGCACTAAACACAAACCCGAGTCTCGTGCACACAACACCAACCAAATCATCCAACTTGCCTCGATCCCTACCTCTACATAACTCATACTATCTCATTCAAGAGTAAGGTAAATAAGTTGATGATCTCATGTCCCACTTATCCCATTCTAAGCAAGGCTAAGCATAAGCATATAAATAAATGACATAATAAAATAAATCCCAACCCAGGCTACAAGGAAATAAGATATTGAAAATCTAGGGAAACTTCCTAGCTTGGGTATCATATTTCAAATTGACAATGCAATTAAATTCTAACTACACATCCTAGTATCGGATCAAAGTGGTCAAGGACACTTGCCTTCTTCCTGCTGCTCTGGGAATGGAAAGTCTTGGTCTTGGAAGGGGAGAACTTGCTCTGGGGCAGGTTCTACTCATGCGAATACACATAGCAAAAGAAAACAACAATCCATAAGCCATAGTCCACACTTTCACTCATGCAAACCACACATACATACATATTAAAGTCATTCACATGTTTAAGTGTTGTGGTTACCCTAGATGTGTTGATTTTAGGCCTACATACACTTTTAAACATATATATATATATATATATATATATATATATATATATATATATATAATTTCTAACTTTTGTATTCAGATTTCTAGTTGCACACTATATATTAATTTCCCATTGAACAAATTCTTTATATTTAATTAATACACTCCTTAGCCACAAAACTTGCATGAAAGAAAGTTTCCTACTCCAAATAGGTTTTTAGACCTTCTACAAAATCTTAATTTGAAATCAAGACCTCATTTAACATTTTCTAATTAGGCATACTTATTTTTCCTATATTTTCAGTTTAATTTTCTATGCCTAAAAGTGAATTTTAATATTAAAATAGTAAGACATATCATCTAAACAGAATAGGTTCTGATCTAAAATATTCAATAATATATTTTTGAACTTCCTCTCTGATGTGAACCAATTTAAATTTATTTTACCAATTTTCAGAATTATTTCATAGCCTGAAAATGTGTTTCTAGAAATAATAAAAATAAGCAACACTTAGGCAGATCTCCTTTCAGCCTAAAATCAATTTTTAACTCATTCTAGAGGTTTTCCAAGTGCTAGGAGAGTTTAAATTTGTATTTGCACATGTGTTTGCATCACCATTTAAATTCAAATCCTATTCACATGTTCAAGTTTCTGAATTTAATCTCCTATAGGGTCTGAAGTGCAAACCCACCCTACTGTAGGGTCTAATTTGCCATTTCCTAAAATTTTAGGGGCCTAATTACCCAAAACAGAGAGGTTTTCCTATTTTTTATTAAGTCCAGGGGCTAAAACTGTTTGTTAAATGAATTTACATGAATTTCTGATGGTCCAGGGGCTAGATCAGAAGTTTCCGGGGCTAGCTCGTGTTTTCCGAGATCCCCAGGGGGTAGCGCGTAAGATTCCCGCCCTTTATAACGCGGGGCTGACATGGACCGTTGGATTTAAAACAGACGGCTCAGATTAGAATGCCGAAGGGGTATGCGCCGATTTAATTTCTGACGTGCGATTTAAAATAGACGGCTCACAAGGGGCCACATCGCCCTGGCCGGAGCCAGCCCGCGCGCGCGGTGGCGGGGGCGGTGATCTCGCCGGCGCAGCTTCGGTTCCTTGCCGCTACACGCTAAAACTTGCAGTTTTCACACAGATCGACTGCGGAGGGGTAGGGGAAGCTCACCTAGGGGTTTCTCGGGCTTGGGGAGGTCGGAATTCGGCTCTGTGACGACGATGGTTGAAGCTTCTCCTCGGTGCTCGTCGGAACCGATGCTAGGGCGCGAAACTTGTCGCTTCCTTCACCTGCAGGGCTCCCTGGAGGCGGTGGAGTACGGCAAGCTCGTTAGTCCAGCGAAAAACGAAGAGATCCGAAGGTTTTTCGGTGGGGGATGATCGGTTCTCACCGAAGAGAAAGATGGAGCGCCGCTGGGGAATTCGGCGAGTTTCCATGCGTGGAATGAACGAGGAGAGGCGGCGGAGGGTCGGTTTGGATAAGTAGCAGCGCCCGGGGCCGAAGATCGGGGCTGCGAGCGCGGGGTTCGGGAGGGTGGTTGTGATCGGGCGCGAGAGAGAGACGGGGCCGTTGGGGGCGCGCGGGGAGAGGGATGACATGCGGGTTCCGCGCGTCAGAGAGAGGGAGAGAGGGAGGGGGGCGCGGGTTTTGGGCCGGCTGGGTGGGTTTCGGCCCACTGGCCGCTTTTTCCTTTTCCTTTTTCTGGTTTGATTCAAATCTAAATTTCAGTTTGAATTTGAATTGTTACACCTCATGCAATACGTCCAAAAAATTTTAAATTCCCCTCTTTAGTAGGTTTTGGGGTGTTACAGGAATCAAGTATGGGAACTCGTGAAGTGACCCAACGCAAATATTGTGGGAACCAAATGGGTATTCCGCAACAAGCAAGACGAGTATGGGGTTGTGACAAGAAACAAGGCAAGACTTGTTGCAAAGGGATATGCACAAGTAGAAGGTTTAGATTATGATGAAACTTTTGCTCCCATAGCTAGGCTTGAATCAATTCGTATCTTGCTTGCTTTTGCTACTCACCATGATTTCAAGCTATACCAAATGGATGTGAAAAGCGCTTCCTCAACGGTCCGATAAAGGAGGAAGTGTACGTGGAGCAACCACCCGGATTTGAGGAGGATAAGTATCCTAACCATGTCTTTAAACTTCGGAAAGCCCTCTATGGCCTCAAACAAGCTCCTAGAGCTTGGTATGAGTGTCTTAGAGACTTTTTTATTAAAAATGGTTTTAGGATAGGAAAGGTTGACTATACACTCTTCACTAAGCATTTTAACGATGATTTATTCGTGTGCCAAATATATGTCCATGACATTATATTTGGTTCTACTAACAAAGCTTTTTGTGATGAGTTTTCAAAGATAATGACCGAAAGGTTCGAGATGTCAATAATGGGGGAATTGAAGTTCTTCCTAGGATTCTAAGTCAAAAAACTCAAGGAAGGGACGTTCATAAGTCAAACCAAGTATACTCAAGACATACTTAAGAGGTTCGACATGGACAAAGACAAAACCATCAAGACTCCCATGGGAACCAACAAACATCTTGACCTTTATGAAGATGGTCCAAGTGTGGGCCAAAAGGTATTTCGTTCCATGATAGGCTCTTTGCTTTACCTTTGTGCATCTAGGCCTGACATAATGCTTAGTGTGTGTATGTGTGCACGGTTCTAAGCCACTCCTAAGGATTGTCACTTGACGGCCGTTAAGCGGATTCTTAGATATTTGGTACACACTCCTAACCTAGGACGTTGGTATCCCAAGGGATCCAAGTTCAATCTCATCGGATACCCCGATGCCAATTATGCCGGTTGTAAGGTAGATAGGAAGAGCACGTCAGGGACTTGCCAATTCCTTGGTATGTCCTTGGTTTCGTGGTCTTCAAAGAAACAAAACTCCACTACCTTATCCATAGCCAAAGCGGAGTACGTCGTAGCCGGGAGTTGTTGTGCACAACTCCTATGGATGCGACAAACTCTTAGGGACTATGGTTACACTTTGAGCCATATTACACTCTTATGTGACAATGAGAGTGCCATCAAGATTGCTCACAATCCTGTGGAGCATTCTAGAACCAAACACATTGATATCCATCACCATTTCCTGCGAGATCACTCTATCAAGGGAGACAAGGGGAATTTTGCATACGTACACTTGTTATGAAAATTAATTTTTTACCTCTTATGTTGAAACTTAATGTGTTGTCATCAATCACAAAAAGGGGGAGATTGTAAGTGCATCTAGGTATCCCCGTGGGTTTTGGATGATTGATGACGACAATTAAGAGACTAATGAGCTGAGATGATCATAAGCACAAGATGTTTCCAAGGCGGACACCTAAACTCTCAAAAAGGAAAAGGATGAAAAACGGCGTCGAAGACTTGAAGAGTAAAAATTAGGTTTTCACTTGAGTCTTTAGCGGGCTAGCCGTGTAAAAGTGAGAGTATGTGTGTGTTAAGTGCATTGAGATCATATAAGAGAGCTCAAAGCTTTAGAAGTGTCAAAACCGTAGTGGAGAGAGGTAGAGAGGTAAAATTGGGCAGGCCGGACTTGTCCGGGCTAGTGGTCGGACTAGTCCGGAAGACCCCCCCCCCCCCCCCCGGCTTAGTCCGTTTTGGGGCGGACTAAGAGTTCCTGACTAAGTTCGGACTTGTCTGTTTTGGGACAGACTAGTCCGTTTCTTTGTTGAAAAGAGTGTTTTGGGACTAAGTCCTGGTAGACCGGACTTGTCCGCCATAGTGGCCGACTAGTCCGGGCTAGCCACACTTGTCCGGTTTCACCGGGACAAAGAGTCTCTGAGTGAGTTCGGGCTAGTCCGTTCTGAGGCGGACTAGTCCGTATGGTTGTGAGATGAAGCTCCCACGGCTAATTCTTGGTGGACCAGACTTGTCCGCCTCAGTGGCTGGACTAGTCCGGGTCATCCAGACTTGTCCGTTCTCACCCGGACAAAGAGTTCCGGTGTGAGATCGGACTAGTCCGGGTCCTGACCGGACTAGTCCGGACTTTTGGTAGGTGGCAACGGTTGGCTTCAGGACTTCTATAAAAGGAGATGCCCCGACCTCATTTAGATATCTCTGGAACCCTAGCACCGCCACAACCTTTCTAGAACCTCTCCAAACCTTCTCCATTGCCTACTCACCCTCTTGAATCAAATCCTAAGTGAATTTGGGTGTGTGAGAATAGGAGAAGGAAGAACTTCGCGTTTAAGGCTCTCGGAGTGATCTCGTGCACTTGGTGTGACCTGTGGCTTGTAAGATCGGTGAAGCTTTGTAGAAGTGATCAAGTGGGAGCCTCGGATTGTGAGCAGCCCAAAACTTTGTAAGTTCACCCTTGAGATAGTGAAGAACCGGGTTGGCCTTAGTGGCGACTTGGTGAGGAAAGGGTTGTTAGACCCAGTTCTTTGTGGACTCCTCAAAGGGGATGTAGGTTCCTGAGTGGAATCGAACCTCGGGAAAAAAATCCTCAGTGTCTCTCTTGCATGTACATTTCTTTGAAGATCAATATTGCTTAGGATTTGTTTTAATTATCTCGTGATTAGAGTATACATCATCAAAATGTTGCAATCCATTTCAATATTCTATCACACTTGTCATATAGGATTGCTAGTTGTTTCATCCACATTTTGTTAAACTAAAATCTGGAGAAAACCCATAAAAACCAAGTTTTAAGCCTTTCTAGCAATTTGACCAGACTAGTCCGCCCCTAAGGCAGACTAGTCCGACCCAATTAGGTTTTTCAGCAAGCAAATAGGACTAGTCCGCCCCTGAGCCAAACTAGTCTGGCCACTGTGTTCTAATTTTATTTAATTAAGTCATTTCAGGTATTTTAGCCTATTCACCCCCTCTCTAGGCAATTTCAAGAAGAATAGGACTCTTATTGAGATGGCAAGAACCATGCTTGATGAGTACAAGACGTCGGACCGGTTTTGGGCGGAAGCGGTTAACACTGCTTGCCATGCCATAAACCGGTTGTACCTTAATCGACTTTTGAAAAAGACGTCTTACGAACTTCTAACCGGTAACAAACCCAACATTTCTTATTTTTGTGTCTTTGGGAGAAAGTGTTATATTCTCAACAAGAAGCCTACGACTTCAAAGATTGCTTCAAAGTCTGATGAAGGTTTCTTGCTTGGCTATGAATCAAACACCTACGCCTATCGTGTTTTTAACAAATCTTCCGGAATTGTTGAAATAGCGAGAGACATAGTGTTTGATGAGACTAATGGCTCCCAAGTGGAGCAAGTTGATCAAAGTGTGCTATATAGAGAAGAGGCTCCACAAAAAGCACTTAAAAGGATGACACTTGGAGACATTTTCCCTCAAGAACATCCTCAAGACTCAAATGATCATCCAAAAAATGAAGATATGTCTCCTTCCCACGATCAAGCTCAAGATGAGCAAGGCCAACCTCAACAAGATCAAAATGATCATAGTCAAGAAGGAGGATTGGATCAAGGGGGGACGAAGAAAATAACGACAATGAAGATGAAGATCAAAGAGTCCAAGCACCTCATCCAAGAGTGCACCAAAGCGTTCAACGGGATCATTCCATCGACAACATACTAGGAGACATCTCCAAAGGTAAGAAACACTACAAGATCCGGATTGGGTGGTTGCCATGCAAGAGGAACTCAAAAATTTTAAAAGAAATCAAGTATGGGAACTCGTGAAGCGACCCAAGCAAATGTTGTGGGAACCAAGTGGGTATTTCGCAACAAGCAAGACGAGTGTGAGGTTGTAACAAGAAACAAGGCAAGGCTTGTTACAAAGGGATATGCACAAGTAGAAGGTTTGGATTACGATGAAACTTTTGCTCCCTTAGCTAGGCTTGAATCATACCGTATCTTGCTTGCCTTTGCTACTCACCATGATTTCAAGCTATACAAAATGGATATGAAAAGCGCTTTCCTCAACCGTCCAATCAAGGAGGAAGTGTACGTGGAGCAACCACCCGTATTTGAGGACGATAAGTATCCTAACCATGTCTTTAAACTTTGTAAAGCCCTCTATGGCCTCAAACAAACTCCTATAGCTTGGTATGAGTTACTTAGAGACTTTCTCACTAAAAATGGTTTTATGATAGGGAAGACCGACTATACACTCTTCACTAAGCATTTTAACAATGATTTATTTGTGTGCCAAATATATGTCAATGACATTATATTTGGTTCTACTAACGAGGCTTTTTGTGATGAGTTTTCAAAGATAATGACCGAAAGGTTCAAGATGTCAATGATGGGGGAATTGAAGTTCTTCCTAGGATTCCAAGTCAAACAACTTAAGGAAGGAACGTTCATAAGTCAAACCAAGTATACTCAAGACATACTCGAGGTTCGACATGGACAAAACCAAACCCATAAAGACTCCAATTGGAACCAACGGACACCTTGATCTCAATGAGGATGGTCCAAGTGTGGACCAAAAGGTATTTCATTCCATGATAGGTTTCTTGCTTTACCTTTGTGCATCTAGACCCGACATAATGCTTAGTGTGTGTATGTGTGCACGGTTCCAAGCCGCTCCTAAGGAGTGTCACTTGACAGCCGTTAAGAGGATTCTTAGATATTTGGTTCACACTCCTAACCTACGACTTTAGTATCCCAAGGGATCCAAGTTCAATCTTATTGGATACTCCGATGCCGATTATGCCGGTTGTAAGGTAGATAGGAAGAGCAGGTCAGGAACTTTCCAATTCCTTGGTAGGTCCTTGGTTTCGTGGTCTTTAAAGAAACAAAACTCCATTGCCTTATCCACAGCCGAAGCGGAGAACGTCGCAGCCGGGAGTTGTTGTTCACAACTCCTATGGATGCGACAAACTCTTAGGGACTATAGTTACACTTTGAGCCATATTCCACTCCTATGTGACAATGAGAGTGCCATCAAGATTGCTCACAATCCTGTGGACAATTCTAGAACCAAACACATTGATATCCGTCACCATTTCCTGCGGGATCACTCTATCAAGGGAGATATCGTTATCTCTCATGTTAGGAGTGAGAAGCAATTGGCGGACATCTTCACCAAACCCCTTGATGAGAAACGCTTTTGTGACCTAAGGAGTGAACTAAATATCCTAGATTCTCGAAACGTTGCTTGAGTCATGCACATCTGTTTGTTGCGTGTACGTAAACTTCAAAAACACATGCTTCCAAAACACTACCCTAATCTCTCTTACTCTATGAAAACTATGTTCAAAAAATTCTTTGTCAAATATGGTCACTGTTTGTTTGATGTATGCTTACTGACCATGTTTGTCAAAGATATTTGTAAAAACTTGTCCAAAAAGGATCATATTCTTAAGCTAAAATTCAAATTATATGAATTTTAGCATATAGCCGGACTAGTCCGCCCATGGGCCGGACAAGTCCGGGCTGTCTAGGTCGGACTTCTCAGCGGACAAGTCCAAACCAGACTAGTCCGCCTGGGAGGCCGGACAAGTCCGGCTCTGGTCCGTCGACCGGACTTGTCCGTGCACAAGGTCGGACTAGTCCGGCCCCTGGGGACTTAACCTCCCAGGGGCGGCCAGACCCCCCTCTCCCCTCACTTTCAACTCTCTCTCTCTCTCACTCTCTAAGTGGAAACCGCCCCCATTGGCGATTTTTGCTTTTCTCCACCAAAAATCTCGTCTAATTCACGGATTGGAGCCCTAAGGAGTGCGGAAACTCTTTCCCGTGCTTCGTTGCTCAAGTTTCGCCTTCGATTTCATCACATTTGAAGATTTTAAGAGGTATTCTTGATCTAACCAAAAATCTTTCCTTTTCTTCATTCTTAGGTCTTTTGTTAGAAACCTCTTCACAAATGTTGTTCCTAATGCCATTACGATCATAGCCTAGGAGTATTGTGACTTGATTCAAAGGTTTTGCTAAAAATTGTTAGGGTTAGGGTTCTTCTTGTGCAACCCGGACTAGTCCGGTTTCTGGGCGGACAAGTCCGTTCTCTGGCGGACTAGTCTGGCCCCTTAACAGACAAGTCCGGTTTACACAGGATGAACCCCAACTTTAGCCATTTTTAGTGAATTCTTTCGCAATATTCCACTTCCTTGACCTCTTGTCTCTTGTTTCTCAGGCGATATGTCGGACTCCGACCAAAGCTCTCCTCTTACAAGTCCCACGGCCGAGGAGGCTCGACAAGCCCTCCATCGGCGCATTGTCGAAGAGAGGGCGGCAAAGGAGGCCCAAGCGGCTAAGGATGCCGTCAGTCGACAGGAAAGAACAAAGAAGAGACATGATCTCGACGAGGAGGCACAGATTGCCCAAGACGTTGAAGAATCCTTGGCGGATCAACGGAAGAAGAAAAGGGTCAAACGTGAAGCCCATAGCTCTCAGGATGCTAGTGTCGTAGAGCCCAAGAGGAAGAGGTTGGTCACTTTGGGAGAGAAAGAGCGGGAAAAGAGAAGGACAAAGAATCTGAGGGTAGGGTTCTCCGTGATCCGAAGAAAGGCAAGGCTCCACTTCTTGAGGAGCCCAAGAACAAAAAGGCAACTGCCAAGGCACCGACAAAGAGGGCAGGAGGGATAATAATCAGGGAGAAGGGGCAACCGAATCCCATCGGTCCCCTGAAGATGGCTGCCCCTGCTAGAGATCCAAACCGGCAGCCCAACAATCCGGCATATGTGTTCAAAGGAAAGAGGGCTGAGAAAGCGAGAAGGCTAAGAATGGATAAAGTCTATGATTATGAGAAGCATATAGCCGACCCTAGGTTTTGGTGTGACTTCCATTGCGACTACTACTGCCTAGTGTACCTAAAGATGAAGACTCCAGTCGCTCAAGCTCAATGGGTAGATTGGGACTACATGGCCAAAAGGAAGCACAAAGCCTTTGATGTCGTGATTGAAGCCGCAGAGCGCCATGGAATCAAGAAAATCATGAGCTTAAAGTATGTTTGGAACATCGAGGTGATTGTGCAGTTTTACACCACCCTGTACTTCTCCACCTAAGGTGACTGGAAAATCACTTGGATAACTCATGGAGAGCAGTACTCAGTCACATATGAGAGGTTTGCTCAGATACTTGGCCTTGAGGAGCACCTGGACCATGAGGTTATCATTTCCATCCTCAAGGTAGTGGATAGGGATCAGCTTGACTACATGTATCCTAGTCATGTTCCCTATGAGGCCGGCTTGCTAGGAACATCAAGCCTTTCTATAGCATCCTCAACTGGATTTTAAGGAGGACTATTGCCCCTAAGGATGGAGATGCAGGGGTGATTCAAGGAAACTTAAGGCATCTCCTCCTGTTGATTGATGGTGAAGAGAAGTTCAACCTCGTTGAACACATCTATGACGACATCTTCAACATCTCTCACACTCCCAACCGCTCATGCGGATATGCATCATATATCATGTGCCTAATTGAGAAGGTGTCGGGGCTTATATTCGTCAAGGATGTGACTCATAGACCTCTCCGTCCTCAGCTGCCCCCGATTGTGCCAGAACCCTCTAGAAGGAAAAATGCTCAACCTCCTTCCAGCTCAGCGGCTCCTCCTAGATCAGTGGCTCATTCATCATCTCCTCCTCCGTAGTGGATGAGCGGATTCTTCAAGTGATTCAACGCACTCTTCGCCTCCTGTCGTAGTGTGGAGGTCCGGACTCGACGCATGGAGAGGCGTTAGGAGAAGTACCTCAAGGCTGTGTGCGACAAGCATGAGGTGCCTATGTATCCTCCTGAGGAGAGTGATGGAGAGCTCACTCCATATCAAGGGTTCACCACTGATAAGCTCACCCAGTTCAGGGAAGATGGAAGCTCTTCCAAGGCCATGCATCCATCCACCGCCGTCGACGACGAGGAAGACGATACGGAGGCCACGGAGAGCGATGAAGACGGCGATGAAGAAGAAGACGATGAAGATGACGAGTAGACTTAGGCATATCTTCTTCCCCTTTTTCCTTTTTGGTGACTTGATGCCATAGGGGGAGAGATGGAAGAGGATGTCTCTTTTATCATCTTCTAGTCTTGTAATAGATCCTTGGACATGACTATCTCTATGTTTTATGTCTTATGTATTGTGTCCCTCATGTGTAAGACTATGTGTGGATCTTATGCTTATATTTGATGGATCTTGTGCTTATATTTGATCATTGTTGCTGTCGGTACCTGAGATATGGGGTACCCCCGCGCACAGGGTAAAATGCCTAAGGAACTCGCCCTTCTCCGTAGGGAGAGCTCCGAAGGCGCCACGCGTCCGGCGGGGCCGGACCTCCCTCTCCTTAGAGGAGAGCTCCGGGCCCTCCATGTGGCATACAGAAGCCGGACCTCCCCCTCCGCGGGAGAGAGGTCCGAAGGCGCCACGCGTCCAGCGGGGCCGGACCTCCCTCTCCTCAGAGGAGAGCTCCGGGCTCGCCACGTGGCCAACAGAAGCCGAGCCTCTCCCTCCGCGGGGAGAGGTCCGGAGGCTCCACGTGCCCCGCGGGACTGACCCTCCTCTCCTCTGAGAAGGGCTCCGGGCCTGCCACGTGGCAGCAGAACGACGCTGCCTGCCCCGAGCGATAGGCAGCGGGCGTAAAGACGCCCCATACCTTGCCCGTACAAGGTATTCAAGGCCTGTGTCTTCCCAAGACGCGGAGACGCGGAGCACGCTTCTGTCAGGTGCCGTTGCGCCCAGTCGCATCACAGACTGGCGCGCGGTGTCAGAACCTGCCAGCCAATAAACACCGCGACAAGACATCCCATGCCGCCTGCGCCGTCATCAACCACTACGACTAGCATGCGGCATGGGCAGGGCGGCAAGATGAAGACTCAGAAGCCTTCGACCAGAGGCAACTACCGGCATAACTGCAGATATGGTAGATGATAGACAATCTTCCCGGGACCACCTGTTGGGTCCCGGCCCCCCTTGTAAGCTGCCCGAGCCTTGGACTATAAAAGGCTTGGGTAGGCGTCGATAGCAAGGGTTCGCACTTTGCAACTCATACGCTAGCCATACACTCTCAAGCTGTAACTCACCCCCAAGCTCAGGCCTCCGGCCCCGAGCTGCAAGCAATACAGCGAGCTCCATAGCTCGCCATGGACGTAGGGTTTTACGCTACGGCGGCCTGAACCACGTAAACCTCGCCGTGTCAAGCTCTTACTAACTCATCCATCTGCGCAAGCTCTCCGCTAGAGACTAGCCCCACCGAAAAAAGAACCTCCGCGGGCTGCCCAGTGCAGGCCCGGGGGAAGTGTCGACTGAACACTTCGACATTTGGCGCGCCAGGTAGGGGGCTTCTCCCCTAGCGCGACGAGTTCCCGCCGACGAAGATGACCAAGCTTCCTTCAGCGGCGAACTCTCCCCCCTCGCCTCTGCGGCAAACCGCGACCAGGGGGGAGTACATGTCGACACGCTCGGGACGGAGTGTGTCGGTACAAGCTGGGAGCCAGCAACCGGCTCTGGCAGCGCCGACCCCGGCAATGCAGGCTCCAACCAGCATCAAGTCTTCAGTAGCGCTGGGCGTACCCAGTGGGGGTGCGCTAGCTGCAGCGAGAGCGCTACTGTACAATCCGACCGCTGGGGACGCGCCTCAGGCAGCGACCCAGCAGTGGATCCGCGAGGTAGACCGTCTCGTCATCGCCGCCGCAAACCATCGACCTCGGCGGGGACGACGCTCTGGCCAATCGGTCATGTCGCTGAGGCGGCACCATTGGTTGACGAGCAGACGGCAGACTCCAGCTCTACCAGCCCCCAATCGACAGATCTGAGGACAGAGCTGGAGCGGTGTCACCTGGGTCAAGATGCCCGGGTATACCTCGAGCGGCGCCGAGAGAGGCGTCGCCACCAAGAGGCTGACGACAGCATGACGTCGGCCTCGACCCAGCCTGAAGAGTGTAAAGGTCCCAAAATTATGAATACAAAGAAACACTTGTTTGCAAAGTTTTGTTTCATGTGTATGAAATTTGGGACTTGTTAAAAACTTTTTCCCACATGTGATAACACACATGAGGGCTTTCTTCACACAAGTCAAATGTTCATTTGAGAACTTGGAACCCTAGAGGGGTCTAAAACAAAGATGGGAAGTCCCCATATGTGTGAGAAAGCAAAAATCAGATTTAGAACAATTGTTCAAACTCAAAATTCAAATGAGAGTAACACTAGGAATTTCCAAACTGTTGTGCTACAAATCTCATTTGCAACAGCCAAAATAAAAATCAGATTTCATATTTGGATTCCTTGAGTCCAAATTAGGGGGTGTGCAAAGTTTCATGATTTATAGAAATAATTTGCAGCCCATTTTGCAAAATGGACTTTAAAAGACAAAGAATTCAAATGCATGTTTGAATTTGGATGAAACTTGCCCAATTATCCAAATGCATACCAGATTTGAATTCCCACAATTGAATTCACTCAACATTCAAACTTGGGAGATATTTGGAGAGGGGATAAGGAGGACTGATCAGTGGGTCCCACATGTCAGTGTGTGAACTGAAAATTTGCAAAAGATCTAAGTGTTGGGTCTCTGTTTGCCTCCTTCAGTCGGCACCCGAGACCGAGGGCGCAGCTCCGCTCGACACCGATGCTCAGCCGACAGCCACCTCCTGCTGGATTTCGTCGCGCTGGAGAAGCCGCCCGACCGTCTTATACCCTCTGCCGTGCTCCTCTTCGCTCATTCCTGAAGACCAGCGCCGCTCTGCTTCTTTTCCTCGCGCGAGAAACAGCCGCAGCTGCCGACGCCGTCCGCTCGATCGGCCACCGCCGTAACTAGCGTGTGAAGCCTCAGTTGAGCAGACGAGCAACACCACCATCGTCCCCACGACCTCCTCGAGCCATCGCCAAGCGCGTTCGTGCCCTCTACGCCGAGAACATCGAGTTTCCGCGGCGGCCGAACACCCCGGCGGCAACGTGCTCCCGTGGACAGCTCCACAGAGCGGCTTTCACGACCAAGGAAGCGGTCCCTGGGACGCGGAAGGTCTCCGTGCAGCTTCCACCCGAAGCACCGAGTCTGTCTCGGCCTCTCAACAACGAATTTCAAAGATCCTCTCCGGCCGGTGAAAACTGACCCGCGGGTATGAATCAACGAAATTCTCGAGTTATATTCATTTAGAGCTCTGCAAATTTCGCACATAGAATCTAGACTGATGTAGCAACTTTTCTTCTTCACAAAACGTCGCATGAAACCCATGGTAGACGGCTTGTTTCAAGCTTTTCCAACGGCTACCACAATAAGGGGCATCGGGTGCACGATGAACCCTAGGTTGGAGCCGTTTCCATGCCCATATGCGGCCATGCCGAGCAGGGCAAATCTCCACTGGTGCTGTAGAACCTTTCTAGTGAACTTCTTGCAAGCTAGAGCATCGGGGCAACGTTGCCGAACTCCCTCAGAGCCGCTGCACCGGTGCGGGGTGGTTTAGGAACCTCGCCGGTCTGGGGAAGTCCCACCATCATGTTCCTCGGGTTGAAATAGGGCCTAGCGGCGAGTTTCAGCAGCTGCAATGACCGGACGACCGATCCCGGAGCTACTCCGGCGAGCCCGGCGGCGGGATCGCGCGGGAGCAGGAGGTGGAAGAAGACCTCGCCGGCCCCACACGTCAGTCGCACAGAAACAGTGGACTGGATACTCTGTGGCACGGGATCGGCTGTGACAGCGCGGGAAACAATTCTGTAGCCCGTGTGGCGCGCTCCCGGCAGAAGACACGTGTCCCTGGTCCCACAGTCAGGTTTAAACTTTTCCCCGGATTTATTCAAATCCCAGGTTTTTCCCCAAACTTTAGAAGAGCATAACTTTTGCTAGGAACCTCCAAATTTAGTGATTCAAATTGGGTTAGATTCAGATTGACAAACTCTATCCAAATATGCAACCCAATTTGTATGAAAGTCTTTATTTAATTCTGGAAAATTCTTTAAAGCTTTTCAGCAAAAGAATTTTAGAGGGAGTTTGGTTTATCCAAAAATCCTCAAATTTTTCCAGGATATTCTTTAGGGTGTTATTAGACTCCTGTAAAAGTTACAGCTCATTTGGAGTTGAATTAATCAGGGTAATTCAGATTGTAAGTTCCTGTATTCAAATGAATACAGAAACATTTTCAGAGAATTTCCAAAACTTGTAAATTCAGTTCTGGGAAATTCTTAGCTCCAAAAATCCTAGGAAAATTCATGTAGACTCTATAAACTATAATTGAAATTGTGGTTCACTGAGTTTGACATGAACATGGATGTTACCTCAGAATTAATTCATCTTTGACTAAACACTTAGAGAATTATTCTGAATAAACCATTCCATGAAATGTGCTAGATTTTGGTCCAGAGGACTTTCTCGTGACAAGGAACTCACATGAAAATTCTCAGCTCCAGTAGAGCTCTGGATCACCACTGTCATGTGTGATCCCTTAAGGTGATCAACACTTAAGTGGGAAAAGCACTTAATAAGTGATCTTAGTGTTTAAGCCCAACCCAAACCACTAGCACCAGTGTCATTTTAAATTCTTAAACAAAGTTCCAGTTTTAAAATGGTTGTTAGATCTTATGAGCAAAAGCTTTTCAATTAAATACATATGCATGATCATATCGTGTAGCATATACGTGAAGGAGGTGAGAAGGACTTGAAGTGAAGATCAAGGAGGAAGGGGAACAAGTGATCAAGCTCCAAGTGATCGTCACTAACTGATTGTAACAGTAGTCACCTGCAAAACAGGCAAGCCCCGGTTTGCATTTGAACCGTTTTATAAAGCATTTTCATTTGTAGGAATCATAGCTGTGCATCGTTGATTGCATTACGTCTAGATGATATTGAAAACCCCACTTGCATGACCAGAAACACCTAAGAGAGAAAGGGTAGAATAGCAACTCCTCGAGGGAATTTGGCTACGCTAATGTTAGTAGGAAAGGTCCGGTAGAAGTCGAGTAGTTGGAATCTACTCGCGAGTTTAGGGCTGGTTTACTCGGAACGGGTCCGAATTAGAAAAGATGAGGAAAGTTCACACATAAGAAATGGAGACCGGGCAGGGAGGTTTAGATGCAGCAGGTTGCAGGCCGTGCGTGCATAGCCCTGCCTGTGTCGGTTAAGGCCCGTCCGTACTTGGCCCTGTTGGACAAGTTTGAGTTGTGTACCGGGCACATACTGGCTATATGGGACCCAGGAAACCGATGTACCTTGGGAGATCCATAGTGGAACTTTTCCAACTGCCTTAGGCTTTCGGCGTCAGGGTAGCAGGAGGTAACTCGCTCAAGAACATACCACAGCGGGTATGTACCTTGAGGGAGCTTGCGTACTCGGGGTAGTTGGACTGCGTCCAATGTGGAAGATCTTGGAAAGGTGGCCGCGTACAACGTCAGTCGAGGTTCCTGCCGGCAACTCGGAGTACGGGTGTACGTGTCGTGTAGTCCGGGCGTGTACTGATTCGAATCACCGTCGCTCGCGGTTATATGAGCATACTTGCCCACTGCGTCTTGACGTAGTAACAACTGGAATTATTCTTTTGAACTTGATAAGGCTGTGCTATAACTTGTATTGCAATCATGATTGAATTAGAGATAGGCTCATTAAACTTTACTTTCACTTTGTGCAAGGAGCATCGTAACAAAGCGTTTCTTGTTTGATTGTGGAGTTGCGATGCTTTTCGGCTCAAGGTCTGCACAATGAGGCTTAAAATATGAAAGTTAAGGATCAACTTCAGGCGAGTCCCTTATGCAAATCTAGCCGACCCATTTGAAACCATCGTGCATGTAGAGTTTCTTGTTTAGGAGAGACGGGTCAGACTTGCTGAGCCTATGTGCTCACGCTTGCTATATAAGTGGTTTTGCAGGTTAACAACGATGCTGAAAAGAAGGTTGTCCGGTGAGACTCGGGAACTCCCGAGTCAGGTAACACATGGAGAACCCAGCCGCTGTTGCTTGTCTTCGTGTTGCTAGCGAGAGGAGTCCGCGGGCTGGACTTCATCTCGGTTGCTCTTAGTTATTCGACGTGAGTTGATAAAGACTTCCGCTGTAGTTACTTGATGTAAAGTATTTACAAAGAAAAACTTGTAAGCTTCCGCTATTGTTTTATGTAATACATTGTTCCTCATATGTGTGTTGTTGGGTGCCGCATAACACGGCACCACCCAATGCGATTCCCGGGCGAGTGGCCTGTCTCGGTTGAGCGGGTCGCGTCAGCGTGGTATCAGAGCTGAGCCCTGTCTCAGTCGGTACCGCGCCCGTCTCAGTTGGTATCAGAGCCGCATTGGGAATAGCACACGGAATAAGGATGGTATTACGACAAAAATTTAGGTTACAGTGAGGATACGGTACTAGGCCCACATAAGGATTACTATTAGCTTAATATAAAGGTGGCAACCTAACTTATTTGTTATGTCGGAAAATCGTGCATCTCGGGACGATTTATGTCTTGGGGGGTGCACGTAAGCGCTGTCCACCAGTGCGCACAAGCTGAAGGGTGGAGCCCCACGGGTGGCAGGTAACCCGATCCGCTTTAGTATCCTCTACGACTCCTCATGCCGTTTGGGGTACTCGAGCAACGTCTGTTCCAGGCGTGCGTGGTGCAATTTGGGAAACCCCGTCACATGGTTAGTAACGTGAACACGTAGCTCAAGGCGTGTTTGGCTTGAGAACACCTGTGCGAGTGATGACGGACAGGTGTAGGAACTGTATGGATACCGGGTTCGGTGTGCAGCCGGACCTGATGATTGAGTGTGACTTATGCAGGATTAACCACGAAACCGTAGTACGAATAGTACACGTTTGCGAGTGACCATTTTAGTGCCACCTAAGATACGTTATACCGGTATAATCCGGTTAGGATTTTCTTTTAGTGAGGCTACGTAGTACCGACATGCTTCTTACGGTGCATCGACGCCGTACTAAACATAATAACCCCTTCCCTTTTAAGAAATGACTCATGAACTAACTTTCAACTAAAAATAGAAGTTTGAAACAAATATTAGTTACTGAACTCTTATTTTGAGCTAAGATTCAAATGAGAGGAAGATTAGACTTCAAAGATTTCAAAAAAACAGAGTGCTCTGTTTTCAGCAGAAATTTGTGCTGGACTTCAACAGAGCATAACTCTGAGTAGCTTGACCTAATTAAGGTGTATGATAGAGTTCTGGAAAGATTTTCAAGCAATCTACAACTTATTTGTAGAGCTCCAGAGCTAAATCACATGCTAAATGGGTAGAAAGTTCAGAGTAGAGTAAACTGTCCAGAACCAGGACGGTAACAAAACCTCTCTGGACCTTTCTGTTTTTAAATCATAACTTTCTGTAGATAAACCCTTAAGAAGCCTATGATACACCATTGGGAAGATTATGAAGGTGCAACATTGTTGTAGTTCAAAGTTTGTTCAGGTTCTTATTGTATTTACATATACAACTGTGATGAAATCAGCCATGTACAAAGGAGGTGCTGGCAAATTTTATCCAGGAATTCTGTCAACTTTGGAAAAATCATAACTTTTAATCCGGAGATGATCTGGGGGCACATGAGTACTCGTTGGAAAGATACTGAAGTTAACTTTAACTTTGGTATTAAACTTGAGTTATGAAAATGCTCTTAATTAGATCAAAATCTGGGGATAGTGCATAAAGGTCTGTTCTGTACAGATAGGCTGAATAGCTATGCCTACTAAGGAGTTTTGTAAACATGAATTTTGTTACTGCTTTCATAAAGTTTTGACATAATCATGTTTCCATTAGTCTCACATACTGCTGAGTTCTTGCTTAACTCATCTCAACTACATTTTGCAGTATGGTTCGTAATCGCTCTAGGAGTAGGGCCGGAAGTTCTAGTCGAGGTGGTGATGCTTCTATCCCACCATCGGAACCACCATCCACGGGATGGATGGATCTTATGACTCGAGTCGTCGAGTCTAATCAAGAGAATGCTAGGCTACTCCAAGAAGCAACACAAGAACACACACGCTTACTCCAAGCTTTGGTACAGCAAGGCGTACTCCAGAACACGCAACAAGTCGTTCCACCTCGGGACGCTTATCTGGACTTCGTGGCGGCTCAACCGCCTATCTTTACTGAAGCCACCGAACCTGTGGAAGCAGATCAATGGCTTCGTGTCATGGAGTCTAAATTTGGAGTATTCAAGTGTGATGAATACCAGAAGACAAAGTTTGCCGCTCAACAACTCCATGGAGCCGCCGGAAACTGGTGGGTGGATTATGTTGCCACCATTCCGGAGGGCCATCAAGTGACATGGAGAGAGTTTTGTGAAGCCTTTCGTACACGTTACATACCGTTAGGTATTGTCAAGGCAAAGCGAGAGGAATTTTTGGGCTTGAAGCAAGGGGACATGAGTGTCCTCGAGTATGTCAGAAGATTTAATCTTTTGGCCCAATATGCTCCCGAATATGTGGCAAAAGAAGAGGCACGGTGTGACCTATTTTTCCATAGCCTGAGTGCCATATTACGGGAGAAGCTGGCCGTACATAATAACGGCAGTTACACCAACATGGTCAATGCGGCTTTCATTCAAGAGAAGCCGACACTTGAGTGGCAAGCGGAGAAGAGAAAGATGAGTAAGATCGAGCAGGCTAGCACAAGTCGTGTGCCTCAGAAGTACCGTTTGGTGTATCAAACGCCAACCGGTGAAAGATGGAGGCCACCTGTACGATCAACTCCTCAGAGATTGATTGCTGGTCAAATTCTACAACTTACACCACCTCCACAGCCGCAGCATCAGACGGTGGTTTGTGCTCCATCGCTGCAGCCATATGTACCTAGCAGTCCACCGCAAGTCAACGAAGAACCGGAGAGGCATCCGTGTCTTACTTGTGGGCGTAAGGGCCATTATGCTAGGCAATGTCTGGAGGGAATTCGAGGCTACGGGTCATCATGTTTACAACAATACGACCCGTACCTCAATCTGCAGATAGGAGGGCAGATAAGGGGCAACATTCACTATACTGTGATTGATGATGTTCCGGAAGGAGAAGCCGCTTTAGCAGGGATGTTTTCTCTGAATCAGCTACCAGTTTTAGTTCTCTTTTATTCCGGTGCCACACACAACTTCATTAGCCAATCTTTTGTGGCTCAACATCAGCTCCAAACCGTTTATACAAAGAGGCAATACCTCATATCTTCGCCCGGGGGCAGCAGTACCGCAAGCGAGGTTGTCTCCCGAGCACCTCTTTGTTTGGGGGGTAAAATATACCCTACGACTCTCATTATCCTTGAGGGTCTGAAGATCGACATCATTTTGGGGATGTCATGGTTGAATTACCACAGAGCGGTTCTTAACATCAGCTCCAGGACCGTTGAGCTCAACTCCCCACAGCACGGTCTTCATGTATTAATTCTGGGCGCCAGACGGCAGCAGATTGCAACAGTGAACCACACGGAAGCTGTCAAGATAGAGGACATTCCGGTGGTACGTGAGTATCCGGATGTGTTTCCCGACGATTTACCGGGCATGCCGCCCGAGCGAGACGTTGAGTTCAAGATCGAACTTATACCGGGAACCACACCGATATCACAAAGGCCGTACAAGATGGCACCCAATGAACTGGCAGAATTGAAGGCACAGCTGAATGACCTAATGAGCAAGGGCTTTATACGACCAAGTTCGTCACCTTGGGGTTGTTCAGCATTGTTTGTCAAAAAGAAGGACGAAACACTACGGCTTTGTGTTGATTATCGTCCTTTGAACGCCGTTACCATCAAGAACAAGTATCCACTACCTCCAATTGATATGCTATTCGATCAATTAGTGGGTGCGAAGGTATTTTCGAAGATGGATCTTCGGTCCGGATATCACCAGATTAAAATCCGGGCAGAAGATATTCCGAAAACGGCATTCTCAACGAGATACGGGCTGTATGAGTATCTCGTTATGTCTTTTGGTTTGACCAACGCCCCGGCACACTTTGTGTACCTGATGAATTCAGTGTTCATGCCAGAGTTGGATAAATTCGTCGTTGTCTTCATCGACGATATCTTGGTGTACTCCAAGTCAGAGGAAGAACATGCTGAACACCTGCATATTGTGCTACAAAGATTGTGAGATCATCAGCTCTATGCAAAATTCAGCAAGTGTGAATTCTGGATTAATCAAGTACCTTTTCTCGGACACATCATTTCAGCGGAGGGCATCGCTGTAGATCCGAGTAAGATTATCCAAGTACAGAAATGGGAGTCACCAAAGTCAGTACATGAAATCCGAAGCTTCCTCGGTTTAGCGGGTTACTACCGGAGGTTTATTCCGAGTTTCTCCAAGATTGCTAAACCGATGACAGAATTATTAAAGAAGAATACCAGATTTGTGTGGGGTGCTGCGTGTGAACAAGCTTTCAAGACCTTAGTGAAGCATCTCACAACAGCCCCAGTTCTTGCTCAGCCATATACAACAAAGCCATTCGACGTTTATTGCGATGCATCTGGCATCGGTCTTGGCTGCGTGCTGATGCAAGAAAGACGAGTGGTCGCTTATGGATCTCGTCAACTCAGAACTCACGAGCAGCATTATCCAACTCATGATCTTGAGTTAGCTGCCGTGGTCCTTGCTTTGAAGATGTGGAGGCATTACTTGCTCGGAAATCTTGTACACCTCTACACCGACCACAAGAGCTTGAAGTACATCTTCACACAGAAAGAATTGAACATGAGGCAACGAAGATGGCTAGAGCTCATTAAGGATTATGAACTAGAGATTCATTATCATCCAGGAAAGGCGAATGTGGTCGCCGATGCGCTTAGTCGTAAGGCGCATATCCATCACCTAACTATTGCTGAAATGGATGATAAAGAACCAAGCCTCCGTGTCATCCCGTATGGAGCTCTCTATAATCTTGCTCTCATTCCTACCATCCGAGAGGAGATCATTGAGGCTCAACGAAAAGACAAGGGTATGTCTCACATACGGCGGAGGATAGACAACGGAGAAATGAAGTGCTTCCGGAAGGATGATGAGGGTACTTTGTGGTTTAACGACCGGATTGTAGTACCCCGGGATATGGGACTACGGAAGAAAATTTTGGATGAAGCTCATTTGTCCAAGTTTTCCATTCATCCGGGCAGTAATAAAATGTACCAAGATCTCCGGAAGAAGTTTTGGTGGACACGTATGAAACGTGAAGTTGCAAAGTACGTTTCAGAGTGTGATACGTGTCGAAGGGTCAAGGCCGACCATATGAAGAAGTCAGGCCTGTTGCAGCCATTGCAAGTACCGGCATGGAAGTGGGAAGACTTGAGTATGGACTTCATCGTCGGGTTGCCGATGACCTCCCACAACCATGATTCGATTCGGGTAATCGTGGACCGGTTAACCAAATCAGCACATTTCATCCCTGTGCATACTAGGTACAACGCAAAGCAGTATGCGGAGCTGTACATAGCACGGATCGTGTGCTTACATGGAGTTCCCCGCACCATTGTGTCAGATAGAGGATCGCTGTTCGTAGCCCGTTTCTGGGAACAGCTACACGCCTCCTTGGGGACAAAGTTGATTAGAAGCTCTGCATATCACCCTCAAACCGATGGGCAAACTGAGAGGGTGAATCAAATACTAGAGGATATGCTAAGAGCATGTACCATCCACCACGGTAAGAGCTGGGATGATCACTTACCGCTGGCGGAGTTCTCGTACAACAACGGATATCAGACGAGCATTAAGATGGCACCATATGAACCTCTATACGGCCGGAAGTGCCGTACACCATTGAACTGGTGCGAATCCGGTGAACGAGTAACATTCGAGGTTGATCTTGTCAATGAAGCCGAAGAGAGAGTTCGGATAATACAAGAGAACCTCAAAGCTGCCCAATCTCGTCAAAAGAGCTACGCGGACCAGAGACGTCGACCGCTGCATTTCGAAGTCGGAGAGCACGTGTATCTTCGTGTGTCTCCGATGAAGGGAATTCATCGGTTCGGTGTCAAGGGGAAACTTGCTCCCCGATTCATCGGTCCGTTTGCTATAACGGAGAAGTGCGGAAACGTAGCCTACCGGCTGGAACTGCCGGCAAGCCTTGCCGGTATTCACGACATATTTCACGTATCCCAGCTGCGGAAATGTCTCAAGTTTACAGCTGCCATCCGCACCGAAGACATCGACGAGTTGAAACCGGATCTCACCTATGTCGAGCAACCTGTACAGATTATCGACGAAAAGACCCGGACCACCAGGAACCGGACTTTGAAATTTTACAAAGTCCTGTGGAGTAATCATACTCCGGAAGAGGCGACGTGGGAAACCGAAGATTAAATCCACAAGAATTATCCGGAGCTTTTGTCATAAACCTTGTAATTACCTCCCACCTCGTTCTTCTTTTGAATCTCGGGACGAGATTCCTTTTAAGGGGGGAGGAATGTAAAGGTCCCAAAATTATGAATACAAAGAAACACTTGTTTGCAAAGTTTTGTTTCATGTGTATGAAATTTGGGACTTGTTAAAAACTTTTTCCCACATGTGATAACACACATGAGGGCTTTCTTCACACAAGTCAAATGTTCATTTGAGAACTTGGAACCCTAGAGGGGTCTAAAACAAAGATGGGAAGTCCCCATATGTGTGAGAAAGCAAAAATCAGATTTAGAACAATTGTTCAAACTCAAAATTCAAATGAGAGTAACACTAGGAATTTCCAAACTGTTGTGCTACAAATCTCATTTGCAACAGCCAAAATAAAAATCAGATTTCATATTTGGATTCCTTGAGTCCAAACTAGGGGGTGTGCAAAGTTTCATGATTTATAGAAATAATTTGCAACCCATTTTGCAAAATGGACTTTAAAAGACAAAGAATTCAAATGCATGTTTGAATTTGGATGAAACTTGCCCAATTATCCAAATGCATACCAGATTTGAATTCCCACAATTGAATTCACTCAACATTCAAACTTGGGAGATATTTGGAGAGGGGATAAGGAGGACTGATCAGTGGGTCCCACATGTCAGTGTGTGAACTGAAAATTTGCAAAAGATCTAAGTGTTGGGTCTCTGTTTGCCTCCTTCAGTCGGCACCCGAGACCGAGGGAGCAGCTCCGCTCGACACCGATGCTCAGCCGACAGCCACCTCCTGCTGGATTTCGTCGCGCTGGAGAAGCCACCCGACCGTCTTATACCCTCTGCCGTGCTCCTCTTCGCTCATTCCTGAAGACCAGCGCCGCTCTGCTTCTTTTCCTCGCGCGAGAAACAGCCGCAGCTGCCGACGCCGTCCGCTCGATCGGCCACCGCCATAACTAGCGTGTGAAGCCTCGGTTGAGCAGACGAGCAACACCACCATCGTCCCCACGACCTCCTCGAGCCATCGCCAAGCGCGTTCGTGCCCTCTACGCCGAGAACATCGAGTTTCCGCGGCGGCCGAACACCCCGGCGGCAACGTGCTCCCGTGGACAGCTCCACAGAGCGGCTTTCACGACCAAGGAAGCGGTCCCTGGGACGCGGAAGGTCTCCGTGCAGCTTCCACCCGAAGCACCGAGTCTGTCTCGGCCTCTCAACAACGAATTTCAAAGATCCTCTCCGGCCGGTGAAAACTGACCCGCGGGTATGAATCGACGAAATTCTCGAGTTATGTTCATTTAGAGCTCTGCAAATTTCGCACATAGAATCTAGACTGGTGTAGCAACTTTTCTTCTTCACAAAACGTCGCATGAAACCCATGGTAGACGGCTTGTTTCAAGCTTTTCCAACGGCTACCACAATAAGGGGCATCGGGTGCACGATGAACCCTAGGTTGGAGCCGTTTCCATGCCCATATGCGGCCATGCCGAGCAGGGCAAATCTCCACTGGTGCTGTAGAACCTTTCTAGTGAACTTCTTGCAAGCTAGAGCATCGGGGCAACGTTGCCGAACTCCCTCAGAGCCGCTGCACCGGTGCGGGGTGGTTTAGGAACCTCGCCGGTCTGGGGAAGTCCCACCATCATGTTCCTCGGGTTGAAATAGGGCCTAGCGGCGAGTTTCAGCAGCTGCAATGACCGGACGACCGATCCCGGAGCTACTCCGGCGAGCCCGGCGGCGGGATCGCGCGGGAGCGGGAGGTGGAAGAAGACCTCGCCGGCCCCACACGTCAGTCGCACAGAAACAGTGGACCGGATACTCTGTGGCGCGGGATCGGCTGTGACAGCGTGGGAAACAATTCTGTAGCCCGTGTGGCGCGCTCCCGGCAGAAGACACGTGTCCCTGGTCCCACAGTCAGGTTTAAACTTTTCCCCGGATTTATTCAAATCCCAGGTTTTTCCCCAAACTTTAGAAGAGCATAACTTTTGCTAGGAACCTCCAAATTTAGTGATTCAAATTGGGTTAGATTCAGATTGACAAACTCTATCCAAATATGCAACCCAATTTGTATGAAAGTCTTTATTTAATTCTGGAAAATTCTTTAAAGCTTTTCAGCAAAAGAATTTTAGAGGGAGTTTGGTTTATCCAAAAATCCTCAAATTTTGCCAGGATATTCTTTAGGGTGTTATTAGACTCCTGTAAAAGTTACAGCTCATTTGGAGTTGAATTAATCAGGGTAATTCAGATTGTAAGTTTCTGTATTCAAATGAATACTGAAACATTTTCAGAGAATTTCCAAAACTTGTAAATTCAGTTCTGGGAAATTCTTAGCTCCAAAAATCCTAGGAAAAATCATGTAGACTCTATAAACTATAATTGAAATTGTGGTTCACTGAGTTTGACATGAACATAGATGTTACCTCAGAATTAATTCATCTTTGACTAAACACTTAGAGAATTATTCTGAATAAACCATTCCATGAAATGTGCTAGATTTTGGTCCAGAGGACTTTCTCGTGACAAGGAACTCACATGAAAATTCTCAGCTCCAGTAGAGCTCTGGATCACCACTGTCATGTGTGATCCCTTAAGGTGATCAACACTTAAGTGGGAAAAGCACTTAATAAGTGATCTTAGTGTTTAAGCCAAACCCAAACCACTAGCACCAGTGTCATTTTAAATTCTTAAACAAAGTTCCAGTTTTAAAATGGTTGTTAGATCTTATGAGCAAAAGCTTTTCAATTAAATACATATGCATGATCATATCGTGTAGCATATACGTGAAGGAGGTGAGAAGGACTTGAAGTGAAGATCAAGGAGGAAGGAGAACAAGTGATCAAGCTCCAAGTGATCGTCACTAACTGATTGTAACAGTAGTCACCTGCAAAACAGGCAAGCCCCGGTTTGCATTTGAACCGTTTTATAAAGCATTTTCATTTGTAGGAATCATAGCTGTGCATCGTTGATTGCATTACGTCTAGATGATATTGAAAACCCCACTTGCATGACCAGAAACACCTAAGAGAGAAAGGGTAGAATAGCAACTCCTCGAGGGAATTTGGCTACGCTAATGTTAGTAGGAAAGGTCCGGTAGAAGTCGAGTAGTTGGAATCTACTCGCGAGTTTAGGGCTGGTTTACTCGGAACGGGTCCGAATTAGAAAACATGAGGAAAGTTCACACATAAGAAATGGAGACCGGGCAGGGAGGTTTAGATGCAGCAGGTTGCAGGCCGTGCGTGCATAGCCCTGCCTGTGTCGGTTAAGGCCCGTCCGTACTTGGCCCTGTTGGACAAGTTTGAGTTGTGTACCGGGCACATACTGGCTATATGGGACCCAGGAAACCGATGTACCTTGGGAGATCCATAGTGGAACTTTTCCAACTGCCTTAGGCTTTCGGCGTCAGGGTAGCAGGAGGTAACTCGCTCAAGAACATACCACAGCGGGTATGTACCTTGAGGGAGCTTGCGTACTCGGGGCAGTTGGACTGCGTCCAATGTGGAAGATCTTGGGAAAGGTGGCCGCGTACAACGTCAGTCGAGGTTGCTGCCGGCAACTCGGAGTACGGGTGTACGTGTCGTGTAGTCCGGGCGTGTACTGATTCGAATCACCATCGCTCGCGGTTATATGAGCATACTTGCCCACTGCGTCTTGACGTAGTAACAACTGGAATTATTCTTTTGAACTTGATAAGGCTGTGCTATAACTTGTATTGCAATCATGATTGAATTAGAGATAGGCTCATTACACTTTACTTTCACTTTGTGCAAGGAGCATCGTAACAAAGCGTTTCTTGTTTGATTGTGGAGTTGCGATGCTTTTCGGCTCAAGGTCTGCACAATGAGGCTTAAAATATGAAAGTTAAGGATCAACTTCAGGCGAGTCCCTTATGCAAATCTAGCCGACCCATTTGAAACCATCGTGCATGTAGAGTTTCTTGTTTAGGAGAGACGGGTCAGACTTGCTGAGCCTATGTGCTCACGCTTGCTATATAAGTGGTTTTGCAGGTTAACAACGATGCTGAAAAGAAGGTTGTCCGGTGAGACTCGGGAACTCCCGAGTCAGGTAACACATGGAGAACCCAGCCGCTGCTGCTTGTCTTCATGTTGCTAGCGAGAGGAGTCCGCAGGCTGGACTTCATCTCGGTTGCTCTTAGTTATTCGACGTGAGTTGATAAAGACTTCCGCTGTAGTTACTTGATGTAAAGTATTTACAAAGAAAAACTTGTAAGCTTCCGCTATTGTTTTATGTAATACATTGTTCCTCATATGTGTGTTGTTGGGTGCCGCATAACACGGCACCACCCAATGCGATTCCCGGGCGAGTGGCCTGTCTTGGTTGAGCGGGTCGCGTCAGCGTGGTATCAGAGCTGAGCCCTGTCTCAGTCGGTACCGCGCCCGTCTCAAAGAGCAGACCTTCGCCACGCGATCTCTGCCCCAGGTCTGCGCCATGCAGAATATGCCATAGTCATATGTCCTGCATATGGCGCCCCCGGCCTATGGTGCAGCCTTGCCCATGCCGGGGCACGCGGTGCTCAGTGCGAACCAAGCGTTCGCGGCACCAGGACCTGCGGCGACAGAAGCAGGGTGTGCGGCCCTCGCGCCCCACCTTCGCTTCGCAAAGTGGTCGCGCAAGTTTCGGCCGCACCTGCCCGAGAAGTACGACGGCAGCGTCAACCCGGCGGAGTTCCTCCAGATCTACTCCACCGCCATACTTGCCGCAGGAGGGAATGAAGCCGTCATGGCCAATTACTTCCCTATCGCCTTGACTGGCCCAGCTCGGTCTTGGCTCATGAACCTCCCCCAGGGTTCCGTAACTTCCTGGGGAGAGCTTTGCCGACAGTTCATAGCCAACTTCGGCAGTTCCTACACCCAGCCTGGCTCGGAGCTCGACCTCCACGCCATCCAACAACAACCTGGGGAGTCGCTGCACTCTTTCATCCAGCGGTTCTCCCAGGTGCGGAACACCATCCCACACATTCAAAATGCTTCTGTGGTGGTGGCGTTCCGGCATGGCGTCCGAGACAAGAAGATGCTTGAGAAACTCGCGACCAGGGAGGTCCGCGTGCCTCAGAGCTCTTCAGCTTGGCGGATAAGTGCGCCAGAGCAGCCGAAGGACGGAACTGGCACTCACAGCCGTCCTCCGAGTCAGGAGGGCTGCCCGGATCTGGTCCTACTCCCTATGGAAGCAGCAGGAAGACCAAGAGCCGAGGCAGAAGCAAGATAAGATCTCCGGCCGCGACCCCAGTCGTCACTGCAGCGACGCTCAGTGGGGCTAGGGGGCCGCGCCCTGACAAGAGGCAGCGAAAGTCACCGATCCCGGAAGATGACCAGGACAATATGTGCCCCGTGCACGGCAGCTGTCGCCACACTACTGCCGAGTGCCGGGAGATCCGAAGGCTCGCAGAGCGCTTCCGCAAGGGGAAGCGGCAGCGGGCTGATGCCCTGCCCTTCCGTCCAAAGGAAGACGAACAGGGGGTGGATGTTCCAGACAATATCGACCACCCAGAGGAGATCCAGGAGCCTCAGCGTGTCGTGAAGGCGGCACGCAATCATGAGGACTCCGGCTCCAGTGACGATGAGCGTCGGAAGAAGCTCTACGTCATATACGGCGGGTCCGCCGACCCCTCGTCCCGAAGCGCAGTCAAGACTCTGCGCCGAGCGGTAGCGTCAGTGGCGCCACTCCCAAGTGCTGCACCGCACCTTAAGTGGATGGGGACCCCCATCAGCTTTGACGCCACCGACTGCCCCAGGAACATGGCTGGGGCCGGCCAACTGCCGCTCCTGGTAGCCCCTACCATCGCCAACGTGAGAATGTACCACGTTTTGGTAGATGGAGGAGCTGGGCTGAACCTCATCAGCCGTGCAGCTTTCCAGAAGCTGCAGGTCCCGATGGCCAAGCTCACCCCGTAGAGCCCGTTCTCAGGGGTAGGGCCGGGACAGGTTATCCCCTACGGCAACATTAGTCTCCCGGTGACCTTCGGGGCTCCGGACAGCTATCGAACAGAGTACATTCTGTTCGACGTAGCGGAGATAGACCTCCCCTTCAACGCCATAATCAGCAGGCCAGCCCTGTACCGGTTCATGGCTGTAGCCCACTACGGCTACCTCGTACTGAAGATGCCGACACCGACAGGCGTTCTCAGGATTCGTGGGGACCGCACTGCTGCAGTGTCGGCCCTGGAGAAGCTCCAAGCGCTCGCAACAGCTGGGGCATCAACCCCCGGCAATACGGAGCCGGACCAGCTCCGCCCGAGCGCACGTCACCGTGCTTCCGCCACAGCACCCCGGGTGCAACCTCTCAACGAGGGCGGTGTCCCCTTAAAGGTCGCCCAAGTCGGCGCCGAAGCTACCCAGACCACCCGGGTAGCCGGGGGCCTGGATAGCAAATAGGAAGGCGCGCTCGTCACCTTCCTCCGGCACAACGTCGACGTGTTTGCATGGCAGCCGTCACAGATGCCGGGGATCCCCAGGGAGGTGATCGAGCACCACTTGAAAGTCTTCCCCGACGCCCGGACGGTTCAACAGAAGCCCCGCAAGTAGTCCATCGAGCGGCAAAACTTCATCCGTGAAGAAGTCAAGAAGCTGCTGGACGCTGGCTTCATACGGGAGGTCCACCACCCCCGATGGTTGGCGAACCCCGTCGTTGTCCCGAAGGCCGGCGGGAAGCTCCGGATGTGCATCGACTACACCAGTCTCAATAAGGCATGTCCCAAAGATCCATTCCCTCTCCCTAGAATAGATCAAATAGTAGACTCAACGTCAGGCTGTGATATGCTGTGCTTCCTAGACGCCTACTCGGGTTTCCATCATATCCCCATGTCTAGGGAGGACGAGGAGCACACCTCCTTCATCACAGTAGACGGCCTTTATTGCTATGTGTCTATGCCTTACGGCCTAAAGAATGCACTCCCCACCTTTGTGCGGGCGATGCACAAAACCTTTGGGGAGTTGATAAGAGACCTAGTTGAGGTGTATGTCGATGACATAGTTGTCAAGGTCAAGCAGGGTTCATCCTTACTAGATAACCTAGCTTTAGTCTTTGACAAGTTGCGCTCTACGCGCACCAAGCTGAACCCAGATAAATGTGTGTTCGGCGTGTCCTCTGGGAAGCTCTTAGGGTTCCTGGTCTCGCACCGAGGGATTGAGGCCAACCCAGAGAAGATCAAGGCCATCGACTTGATGCGGCCCCCTGCCCGCGTCAAGGATGTTCAGAGACTCACGGGATGTCTGGCCGCGCTGAGTCAGTTTATACCAAGGCTAGCAGAACGGGCACTCCCTTTCTTTAAGCTCCTGCGCAAGTCAGGCCCTTTTGCCTGGACCGACGAAGCAGAAGAGGCTTTCCAGGAGTTGAAGCGACTCCTGACGACCCTAACTATCATGGTAGCCCCTGAACCCGGGGAGCACTTGCTGCTCTACATTGTGGCGACAACAGAAGTGGTGAGTATGGTCCTTGTCGCGGAGCGGCCAGACCCCTCACCCTCGCAACCTGCTCCGGTAGCAGAAGACAGACGCTAGGAGGCCCCGCGGGGCCAAGACGGTCTCCCGAACCCCCCGGAGGTCCAGGTCGACCTCCCGGAGGCCCACGACGGCCTCCCGGACCCCCAAGATAAATCTCCAGGGTCCAATTGGGATCTCCCGGAGGTCCCTCAAGACCCCCCGGAGCTCCCGGATGATCAAGATAGCTTAAGGGCCTCCGGGTCCCAGTTCCCGGAGGCCCCCATGGGTCCGCCCACTCCCAACGGGCCGGGGCCAATGGACGAGGACCTCCCGAGCCTAAGAGAGAGGGTTCGAACCATACATAGGCATGTCTACTACATCAGCGAAGTACTTCATGATGCCAAGACAAGGTACCTAGAAGTCCACAAGCTGCTGTATGCGGTGCTCGTGGCCTCCAGGAAGCTCCGCCATTACTTCCAGGCCCACCGGGTCTCGGTAGTCACCTCGTATCCGCTGAAGACAATTCTTCACAGCCCCCATGCGACTGGCAACGTTGCTAAATGGGCGGCGGAGCTGGCGGAGTTTGAGCTGGACTTCCTCCCATGCCATGCAGTCAAGAGCCAAGCGCTGGCTGACTTTGTGGCGGAGTGGACACCAACGAAGACTGACCCAGGGGGCCATGAAGGCGGTGAGCCAGAGCACCAAGCTCCGGTCTTCACCGAACCCCACTGGACACTTTTCTTCGACGGCTCCTCGCGAAAGCAGGGGGCCGGTGCCGGCGTACTACTCCTCATGCCATCGGGGGAACAGTTTGGGTATATGGTGCGTCTAAATTTCAAGGCAACCAACAACTTGGCGGAGTATGAAGCACTCATCCTTGGCCTGCAGACAGCCCTGTCTTTAGGCGCTCGCCAGTTGTTGGCACAGGGCGACTCCCAACTGGTCATCAAGCAAGTCAAGGGCGAATGCTCTTGCAATGACTCGCAGCTAGCTGCGTATCTGCTTCACGTGTAGATGTTGGAGAAAGAATTCCTCGCCTTGGACCTGCATCACGTACCGCGCGCTGGTAATGTCGTAGCTGACAACCTTTCAATGAAGGCTTCCACCGGAGCCCCCGCGCCCGAAGGAGTTTTCGAGAGGACGTTGCTGCGGCCTACAGCACGGCCCGCCGAGCCGGGCGAAGGGGGCTTGACCAGCACCTCGAAGCTGGCGATCCCGGCGGCCCTACAGCCATGGATGCCGCCAAGGATTGTAAGCGTCACTCGGGACTCCATGCAACCCAGCGCTCAAGATCCAGAATCTCAAGTCAGACCCGATGCATGGATCACGGAGATCCGGGACTACTTGAAGGACAATATCCTCCCTGATGAACATGCAACCGCTGAACGGATTGTGCGTATGGCTAAGAGGTACGCACTGGTAGAGGGGGATCTCTACCGGCGTGGCGCCAACCACATCCTATTGCGGTGCATAACCCAGGGGGAAGGCTGCGACTTGCTCGCTGATATCCATGGAGGCGAATGTGGAAGTCATTCTTCCTCACGCACGCCTGTCGGTAAAGCCTTTCGGCATGGCTTCTACTGGCCGACAGCACTCCAGGATGCCGTCAAGCTGGTTGAGAGCTGCAAGGCGTGCCAGTTCCACGCCAAGCAGATCTATACACCGGCTCAGGCGGTACAGATGATCCCGCCCTCATGGTTGTTTGCCGTATGGGGCTGGACATCCTGGGACCATTTCCCAGAACCGTCGGGGGATTCCGGTACCTCTATGTCGCCATCGACAAGTTCACCAAGTGGTCGGAAGCTACACCAGTTGTCACCATCAACAAACAATCCGCAGTAAAGTTTATCAAGTCTATTGTCTGCCGGTTCGGGGTCCCAAACAGAATCATCACCGACAATGGGACCCAGTTCACCAGCGCAGCATTCCAAGACTACTGCGAGGACCTTGGTATTCAGGTGTGCTATGCCTCTGTCGCCCACTCGAGGAGCAATGGGCAAGTTGAGAGGGCCAACGCGGAGATTCTCCGGGGCCTTAAGACTCGCACCTTCGCCAGCCTGAAGAAACATGGTGTCATTGGGTAGATGAGCTTCCGAGCACACTATGGGCTAACCGGACATCACAGAGCCGGGCCACCGGGGAGACACCCTTCTTCATGGTGTATGGGGCTGAAGTTGTACTTCCCCTAGAAATCACCATGAAGTCTCACCGTGTCCGGGCTTACAACGAAGCCACGCAGGACAACCTCCGGCGTGGAGAAATCGACCTCGTCGACGAGGTCCGATTACATGCGGCACTCCGTAACACGCGGTACAGGCAAGCGCTTCGGCGCTACCACCAGAGGTCTGTGCGTGCCCGGGAGCTGCAGGAAGGTGACCTGGTGTTGCGGCGCATACTTTCCCGCGAAGGGGCCCACAAACTCTCCCCTAGTTGGGAAGGCCCCTTCCGAGTCGCGAAAGTATGCCGCCCCGGGTGTGTGCGCCTTTCCACCGAGGATGGGGACCTGCTCCCAAACCCTTGGAACATAGAACACCTCCGTAAGTTCTACCCCTAGAGCAAAAATAGGACAGTACTTTCTTTTCGTAATAAACTCCATAGAGTCCAGGAGCAGCGCTCGGAGCAGCTAAGCCCCAGGGGACGGTACAGGACTACGTTCAGCTTTGCCTGGTTCTGACTCTAAGCGCGTAGAGTCTTGCTTCCCCTCTTAATGGGGCGGGTCGTGGCCTCCATGTTTAGCCTGCCTTCCTCCTGTGGAAAGTTGTGCGAAAAGAAATCTGCTCTATTTTGCTCTTTCCTCGTACTCATTTAAATTGTGTATTGAGTTTTTTAACCACCCTTGCAGTGCATGGTTGCCATGTGCTCAGCTCCCCCTCTCTACAAGTCCCCAAGCACCAAGCATATGGTTAGGGGCTATAAGTCAAATAAGACTATGAGATAAGGGAGGGGGAGCCCCCAAGGAGAATTACGTTTCCTCTACCTGTGTGCAGGGCTTCCAGGCTATGGCGACAGGGACTACATAAAGCGGGGGGAAAGGAGCCGTCAGCAGCACCGGCCCAGGACTGGAAGGACCGGGCCCCGCCCCTTCGGCATGGGCGAGGCCCGAAGGCCCCACGTGTCCAGCGGGCCCGGAGCACTCTCTGAGGAGGGCTCCGGGCTCGCCACGTGGCAGGCGGGAACCGGACCTTCCCCCCCCCCCCCCCCCCTCAGTGGGAGGGCTCCGAAAGCCCTACGTGTCCAACATGGCCGGAGCTCCCGCCTCTTAAGGAGGGGGTCCGGACACGCCACGTGGCAGGCAGACTTGGAGCTCCCCAAAGGGCGAGGTCCGGAGACCCCCTGGGGCCCCTAACGCGGTTAGGACCCGGGGAAGGTGACTATGCAGAGCTCCGAGATTAGAGATGGCCTCTGAAGTACCTTGCGGAGCTAAGTACTCAGTCAGGCAAAACTGAGAAGGAGCATCACGATCACAAATATCTTAAAAGAGTCAAACTATGCGAGGCTCCATGAGCTGGACTACAGACTCGATAAAAAGAAAGAAACAAGTCCCAAGGGTCTCCCGACACGATCAGGACCCAGAAGTTGCAAGAACGGCCGCATCACCAGGCTTCAGCCCTGGCGGAACTCTCTCGCTCTATGACCAGAGCGCAGGAATCGCCTCCCTCATCACCGGCTCAAAAACCGGTGACGCCACGGGAGCTCCTGAGGCCCCCTCCGCAATATTCAGCGGTCTTCCTGGAGACTCTGCCATCTGGGTTCCTCCATGGTGCATCGGCGGCTTCCTTCTCCTGAAGTTCCCTCATCATCGGCGCAAAAGCCGGTGTTGTCAAGGGTGCCCCTGGAGCCCCCATCCCTCATCACCTGCGTAAAAGCTGGAGTCATCAAGGGTGCTCCTGAGGCCCCCTCCGCAGTATTCAGCGGTCTTCTCGGAGACTCTGCCGCCTGGGATTCTCCTCGGTGCTTCAGCGGTCCCTTTGAAGACTCCACCACCTGGGAAGGGACACAACGCCAAGGAGCTTTCTGCCTGCTGTCACCAAGGAAGGGCTCCGTCGGGAGGACAAACCAGAGACCCCTTGGCGGCGCCACCCTCAGAGGCAGGGCAGGCAGGCTCCCTGAGTCCCAGGCTTGGTGCAGACGCAACCGCTGGAGGGAACCGAGAGCAATCCTACCCCCATAAGGCGGGTTAAGAGCCATGGAAGAAGACAAGACTGCAGAGACCCGAGGGAGGCGCAGGGGCTGGAAGCCTTATAAGGGGAACGTACCCACATGGCCACATGGGGGTTTCATTTCACACCTTCCCGGATGCAGTCCCAAGCGATTCGGAACTCTTCGAATACCCCGCGTCGGCGACCGCTTCGGTTCCTAAACCGAGTGCCGATGACGGGTGGTCCCAAGTCGCCTAACTAAAGCGGTGGGGTCAAGGAGTCAGTCTCCTGAGAAGATGGGCCGGCAAGGCACTTCGGCGGTTCCCGAAGAAAGCGCTACAACGCGCAGAAGCGGCAGTCTTGGGAACCGCCGCAGTGAAAGCAACCATCAAGTGAGCGCACGCTCCCATGATCCCGCGACCGTTCGTGCTCCGGCAGCGGTCAATTCGGACTTAGAGAAAGTGCGCGGATCGGAAGAGACGGAGGTCCACCTCGGGATCGCTATCTCCCCCGAGATGGGCCCGGGGGCCACTCGGTACCTGAGATATGGGTACCCCCGCGCACAGGGGAAAATGCCTAAGGAACTCGCCCTTCTCCGTAAGGAGAGCTCCGAAGGCGCCACGCGTCCGGCGGGGCCGGACCTCCCTCTCCTCAGAGGAGAGCTCCGGGCCCGCCACATGGCATACAGAAGCCGGACCTCGCCCTCCGCGGGAGAGAGGTCCGAAGGCGCCACGCGTCCAGCAGGGCCGGACCTCCCTCTCCTCAGAGGAGAGCTCTGGGCCCGCCACGTGGCCGACAAAAGCCAAGGCTCCCCCTCCGAGGGAAGAGGTCCGGAGGCTCCACGTGCCCCGCGGAACGGGCCCTCCTCTCCTCTGAGAAGGGCTCCGGGCCCGCCACGTGGCAGCAGAACGGCGCTGCCTGCCCCCGAGCGATAGGCAGCGGGTGTAGAGACGCCCCATACCTTGCCCGTGCAAGGTATTCAAGGCCCGCGTCTTCCCAAGACGTGGAGACGCGGAGCACACTTCTGTCAGGTGCCGTTGCGCCCAGTCGCATCACAGACTGGCGCGCAGTGTCAGAACCTGCCATCCAATAAACACCGCGACAAGACATCCCATGCCGCCTGCGCCGTCATCAACCACTACGACTAGCATGCGGCATGGGCAGGGCGGCAAGATGAAGACTCAGAAGCCTTCGACCAGAGGCAACTACCGGCATAACTGCAGATATGGTATATGATAGACAATCTTCCCGGGACCACCTGTCGGGTCCTGGCCCCCCTTGTAAGCTGCCCGAGCCTTGGACTATAAAAGGCTCGGGTAGGCGTCGATAGCAAGGGTTCGCACTTTGCAACTCATAGGCTAGCCATACACTCTCAAGCTATAACTCACCCCCAAGCTCAGGCCTCCGGCCCCGAGCTGCAAGCAATACAGCGAGCTCCATAGCTCGCCGTGGACGTAGGGTTTTACGCTCCGGCGGCCTGAACCACGTAAACCTCGCCGTGTCAAGCTCTTACTAACTCGTCCATCTGCACAAGCTCTCCGCTAGAGACTAGCCCCACCGAAAAAAGAACCTCCGCGGGCTGCCCAGTGCAGGCCCGGGGGAAGTGTCGACTGAACACTTCGACAGTTGCCCTTTGCTATGTTTTATTGTCTTATCACATTTTTTGAGCACAACACGTAGGCACCCCACCGTAACATGTGAATGTATGTCAACTCCCCTCTCTTACTCTTGCATACCTCCAGGGGGAGTTTTGCATACATACAATTGTTATGAAAATAATTTTTTACCTCTTATGTTGAAAATTAATGTGTTGTCATCAATCACCAAAAAGGGGGAGATTGTAAGTGCATCTAGGTATCCCCGTGGGTTTTGGATGATTGATGATGACAATTAAGAGACTAGTGTGCGGAGATGATCATAAGCACAGGATATTTTTGAGGTGTACACCTAAACTCTCAAAAAGGAAAAGGATGAAGAATGACGTCGAAGACTCGAAGAGTAGAAATTAGGGTTTCATCTGAGTCTTTAGTAGGCTAGCCGTGTAAGAGTGAGAGTGTGTGTGTCAAGTGCATTGAGATCATAGAACAGAGCTCAAAGCTTTAGAAGTATCGAATCCTTAGTGGAGAGTGCAAGTGAGGTAAACTCGGGTAGGTCGGACTTGTCCGGGCCAGAGGCCGGACTAGTCCGGATGGCCTACGGCTTAGTCCATTTTGGGGCGGACTAAGAGTTCTTGACTGAGTTCGGACTTGTCTGTTTGGGGACGGACTAGTCTGAGTCTCTCTCTTGGTGAGGGTGTCTCTGGACTAAGTCCTGGTAGACCAGACTTGTCCGCCTTAGTGGCCGAACAAGTCCGGGCTAGCTAGACTAATCCGTTTTCACCCGGAAAAAGAATCCTTGTGTGAGTTTGGGCTAGTCCGTTCTGAGGCGGACTAGTCCGTATGGTTTTGAGATGAGAGCTCCCACGGCTAAGTGTTGGTGGACCGGACTTGTCCGCCTCGGTGAACGGACTAATCCTGGTCCTCCAGACTTGTCCGTTCTCACCCGGACAAAGAGTTCCTGTGTGAGATTGGACTAGTACGGTGTGAGGCGGACTAGTCCGAACATTTGTGAACGTTTGAAATTTGAACTTTGGGGAGTAGGTGGCTTTGTGACATCAGTGATCCCCATGGACCGGACTAGTCCGGACTTTTGGTAGGTGGCAACGGTTGGGTGTCGGGACTTCTATAAAAGGAGACGCCTCGACTTCATTTAGAAGATTCTAGAACCCTAGCGCCGCCACAGCCATCCTAGAGCCCCCCTAAGCCTTCTCTCTTGCCTACTCACTCTAGAACAAATTCTTGAGTGGATTTGGGTGTGTGAGGAGAGGAGAAGGAGGAACTTCACATTTTGGCTCTTGGAGTGATCTCGTGAACTTGGTGTGAGTCTTTGTGACCTGTGGCTTGTGAGATCTGTGAAGTTTTGTGGACGTGTTCAAGTGGGAGCCTCGGATTGTGAGCAACCCCAAAATCTTGTAAGTTCACCCTTGAGATAGTGAAAGAACCGGGTTGGCCTTAGTGGCGACTTGGTGAGGGAAGGGTTGTTAAACCCGGTCCTTTGTGGACTCCTCAATAGGGACGTAGATTCCTGAGTGGAATTGAACCTCGGGAAAAATCTCAGTATCTCTCTTGCATTTACATTTCCTTGAACGTCAAAATTGTTTAGGGTTTGTTTTGATTATTTTGCTATTATAGTATTCATCGTTACAATCTTGCAATCTCTTGGTGATGGACTAAGAGCTCCTGACTGAGTTCGGACTTGTCTGTTTGGGGACGGACTAGTCCGGTTATCTCTTGGTGAGAGTGTTTCGGGACTAAGTCCGAGTAGATCAGACTTGTCCGCCTCAGTGGCCGGACTAGTATGGGCTAGCCAGACTTGTCTGTTTCCACATGGACCAAGGGGTCCTGTGTGAGTTCGGGCTAGTCCGTTCTGCGGCGGACTAGTCCATATGGTTGTGAGATGAGAGGTACCACGGCTAAGTCTTGGTGGACCGGACTTGTCCGCCTCAGTGGTCGGACTAGTCCGAGTCCTCCAGACTTGTCCGTTCTCACCCAAACAAAGACGTCCTATGTGAGATCGAACTAGTCCGTTGTGAGGCGGACTAGTCTGGAGATTTGTGAACATTTGAGATTTGAACGTTGGCGAGTAGTTGGCTTTGTGTGACGTTAGTGGTCCACGCAGACCGGACTAGTTCGGGGTCCTGACCGGACTAGTTCGGACTTTAGTTGGTGGCAACGGTTGGCTATCGGGACCTCTATAAAAGGAGGTGCCCTGACTTCATTTCACCAACTCTATAACCCTAGCGCCACCGCAGCCACCCTAGAGCCTTTCTAAGCCTTCTCTCTTGCCTACTCACACTCTAGAACAAATTCTTGAGTGGATTTCGGTGTGTGAGGAGAGGATAAGGAAGAACTTCGTGTTTTGGCTCTTGGAGTGATCTCGTGCACTTGGTGTGAGTCTTTATGACCTGTGGATTGTGAGATTCGTGAAGTTTGTGGACGTGTTCAAGTGGGAGCCTCAGATTGTGAGCAGCCCCAAAGATCTTGTAAGTTCACCCTTGAGATAGTGGAAGAACCGGGTTGGCTTTAGTGGCGACTTGGTGAGGAAAGGTTGTTAAACCCGGTCCTTTGTGGACTCCTCAACGGGGATGTCGACTCCTGAGTGGAATCGAACCTCGGACAAAAATCTCCGTGTCTCTCTTGCATTTACGTTTCATCGATCGTTAAAATTGCTTAGTGTTTGTTTTGCTCATTTCGCTCTTCTAGTGTTCCTCGTTACAATCTTGCAATCCACCTGCTATATCTTGTCATACTTGTCATATTAGATTCCTAGATAGTTTATCCGCATTTTGTTGAGCTAAAATCTGAAGAAAAACCCATAAAAATCAAGTTTTTAGGTTTTTCCAGCAGGCTGACCGGACTAGTCCGCCCGTGAGTCAGACTAGTCCGGCCCGTGTGTTCTAATCTCGTTTAATTAGGTCATTTTAGGTAGTTTAGCCTATTCACCCCCTTTAGGCAACTTTCAATGGTAACTCTCTCATGATTAGCATGTGTCGGGATTTGGTCAGTGATTTGGGTTGGTGGTTTGGGATGAGGTTACGGTTGTAGTGGAGAAACTTGGAGACATGGTTGATTTGAGCGGGAATTCACTTAATAAGTAGGATGCTTAATAAAACTAAGGAATAGATTGCGTAGTGCAAGAGTTGTGTCTAGCTTTCCTTGAAACTTGCCTCATAATGCATAAACTTCCCACACTTGCTGAGTACTCTATGTACTCAGACGTTTGCCTCTCTTTTCTGTTTTATGATGTTCAGGACACGTGGAGGCTGCCGAGGATGACGTGGATGACGGCTTCGACTCCGGCACGCAGTACTAGGCTGGCATACCGCCAAGCGACACATGTGGAACCCTATTTTAGTTTTCCGCTGTCATGATGTACTCTCTTTTTAAGCCCATGAGGCATTTATGTACTCGGATGATGTATTCGCCGCTTTTGGCTTAATTAATTAATGATACATTTGCTCTATATTGTCTTGTGTGTGATGTAAAATGATCCTGGCACACGCAGGAGTACACTTGGTGTCTATTGCAGGTACCTAGCGTGACAGAGTGGTATCAGAGCCAAGGTTGTCCCTAGGACGCGATCCTAGTTAGAAACGGACACGAGTTAGACTTATTTTCAACTTAAAAACTACTTGCAACCAAAAACTTGCAAAAAATTTGCATGAGTTCCTACTTTCACATGACTTACCCCCTTCTCTCCCAAGCTCGCCTTGTTCAAATCATCCATCTTCCTCACTGTTACCTTGTTCGAACCTAGTAGGGTCCGTTAAGACGGACAATTCGAAACTCTCTAGGGATTAGGAGTTACCCGGTCATGGTAAGGAGACGTATAGTTACGTATAGATAGGAATCATACGGGGTAGTTGGTTGATTGTTGCATAATTGTTTGTTGAGTGATGCATGCATGTTTACGATTCTTCTATATATAATTATGAGCCTAATAGTAATTTTTTCTTTAGGTTTTTCAATTCTAAGACTTTGTTGCTATCTGTAACAGATGGCGGGTAGGGGACGAGGTCGAGGGCGTGGAGTGCCCGAGGCCGATGGGCCCCCAGAGTTCCGGTTTCTAGACTGGAATGGGCGAGCGGCTCGACGAGGAGCTGCTTACCTGACGGTGCAGGATATGCTGTCCTCTAAAAACAAGCTCCTGCAGGGCCTGGCAGCAATTATGGCCCACAACCACCAAGTCCCTCCGCCTCTACCACCGCCGGCTCCGGGACCTTGGTCCAAGCTGAGAGACTTCCAGAGTACTCAGCCCCCGGTCTTCTCAAGCCTGGTGGAGCCAATGGACGCGGACAATTGGCTGAAGACGATCGACAGTAAGCTGCGGTTGATCCAGTGCATGGGAGGAGAGCGCGTCTTGCTAGCAGCTCAACAGCTAGCGGGACCCACGGCAGACTGGTGGACAGCTTACACCGCTGCTCACGCCGACCCTGAGGCTATCACTTGGGAGGAGTTCCGGCTCAGCTTCCGCAACCACTTCGTGCCAGCTGGTGAGATCAAGATGAAGCGGCAGGAGTTCCTCAGCCTGAGACAGGGTGGCTCGACGGTGCATGAGTATCTGACATGCTTCGCTCAGCTGTCATGTTACGCGTCGGAGGACGTCAGGACCGATGACATGAAGTAGGACTGCTTCGTTCAGGGTCTTGATGAGGAGCTGAAGAGTGCCTTGTCGTCGAGCTACTACGACAACTTGTAGAAGATGGTGGACAAGGCCTTCATGATGGAGAGACAGATGCCAGATATTGAGGCACACATGAAGCGCAAGATGGGATGGCAGGGACAGTCTTTGGGCAGCAGCAGGCGTCCTCGCTTTGCACCACCTCCAGCTACTCAGACGGGTCGGTACGTGGGACTGAGTCCGCCTCAGAGGTACCCTTCACCAGCTTACAGGCAACCGCTTCCACAGCCACATCCACAGCGCCAGCAGCTACCGCAGCGACCAGCTTTCCCGCCCCGCACCGCAGCACCTACTCAGCAGGGACATGTTGGCAGAGCTCTTGGGCCATGCTACGTGTGTGGCGAGATGGGCCACCTCGCCAGCAGATGCCAGAAGAAGAGGCCACCCCAGCAGGAGCAGCAGCAGAGTCTCCAGCGTGGTCGAGTGAACCACGTAGCTGTGGAGGAGGCTCAGTTGGCTCCGGGCGTGGTACTTGGTACTTTTATAGTTGACTCGCACCCTGCTACTATTTTTTTTGATTCAGGTGCTACTCACTCTTTTATTGCCACTAACTTTATAAAGAAATATGATATGAGGGCAATAACTATGTCCCGTATGCTAGTGGTAACTTCTCCTGGAGGTGAGATCAAGACAAGTCAGGTGTGCCCAAATGTGAGCATCAAGATCATGGGAACGGAATTCAAGGCAAATCTCATAGTACTGTAGTCATAAGGCCTGGACGTGATCTTGGAGATGGATTGGTTGGCTAAGTACGGAGGTGTGATCCTTTGTGCTGCCAGGACTGTCAGGTTGTCTCACCCCGACGGTGTTGTGGTGGAGTACACCTCTCTTCAGTCGCCAGCCGAGAAGATCCACCTTAACCAGCTCGACACTACTGAGGGGATTCGCGTGGTTGGCGAGTTCCTAGACGTCTTTCTAGAGGAGCTATCAGGTATGCCTCCAGACCGCGATATTGAATTTGCTATAGAACTAGTGCCTGGCACGGCTCCTATATATAAAAGGCCGTATAGGATGGACGCCAAGCAATAAGCGAAGCTCAAGGATCACCTCCGAGATCTCCTAGACAAGGGCTATATCCATCCTAGCTCCTCTCCTTGGGGGAGCCCCAGTCATATTTGTGCCAAAGAAAGATGGGACCCATAGGTTGTGTGTAGACTACCGAGCCCTCAATGTTGTCACAATCAAGAACAAGAATCCTCTGCCACACATCGAGGATCTGTTCGATCAACTTAGAGGGGCGTGTGTGTTTTCAAAGATTGACATTTGATCGGGCTATCACCAATTGAAGATCCGAGCTTTGGACATTCCGAGGACGGCCTTTGTCACCCGATATGGTCTCTACGAGTGCACGATCATGTCCTTTGAGTTGACCAATGCTCCAACTTACTTCATATACCTCATGAATAATGTGTTTATGGAGTACTTGGATAAATTCGTTGTGGTCTTCATTGATGATATCCTTGTATTTTTCAAGAATGAAGAGGAGCATGCAAAACACTTGAGCTTGGTGTTACAAAAGCTTCGGGAACACCAGTTACACGCCAAGCTCAGCAAGTGCGACTTCTGGTTGAGGGAGGTGTCTGTCGGTCTCAATACCGGGTACCCCCGCGCACAGGGTGAAATCGCCTAAGGACCTCGCCCCCTCCGCAGGGGTGAGCTCCGAGGGCGCCACGTGTCCGGCAGGGCTGGAGCTCCCCTCTCTTTAGAGGATAGCTCTGGGCCTGCCACGTGGCCCAGAAGGCCGGACCTTGCCCCATCCGCAGGGGCGAGCTCCGAAGGAGCCACGTGTCCAGTAGGGCCGGAGCTCCCCTCTCCTCGGAGGATAGCTCCGGGCCTGCCACGTGGCCCAAGAGGCCAGACCTCGCCCCCTCCGCAGGGGCGAGCTCCGAAGGCGCCACGTGTCTAGTAGGGCCGAAGCTCCCCTCTCCTCAGAAGATAGCTCCGGGCCTGCCACATGGCCCAGCAGAGCCGGACTTCCCCCCTCCACGGGGGTGAGCTCCGAAGGCTCCACGTGTCCAGCAGACCCGGAGCTCACCTCTGAGGAGAGGGGAGCTCCGGCCCCGCCACATGGCTAGCAGAGCAGCGCTGCCCGCCTGGCACGGTAGGCAGCGGGAGTAAAGGCGCGCCATGCCTTTACCGTACAAAGCATTCAAGACCCGCGCCTTCCCAAGGCGCAGAGGCGCGGCGCACGCCTGTCAGGAGGCACTGTGACCAGTCACAGTCAAGACAGGCGCACAGTGTAGAAGCTGCAAACCATTGAAGACAGCGACAAGACGTGCCCTGCCGCTCCTACCATCACCGACGGCTACACCTAGCCTGCGGCATGGGAAGGGTGGCAGGACGACGACCTCGAAGCCAGCGCCAAGACTACGTAGCTGGTAGGAAATCACCCCGGGGCCACCTGTCCGGTCCCGGGGCCCACTTTGTAAGCCGCCCGAGCTTTGGACTATAAAAGGTTTGGGTAGGCAACATTACAAGGGGTTCGAACTCGGCGGAGTTCAGCTCCTCCTAGGTCATCCACATACTCAAGGAAACCAGTACTCCAAGCACTCCCGTGGACGTAGGGTTTTACGCTCCGGTGGTCCGAACCACGTAAATCCCCCGTGTCAATCATCTCCTTCCTTCGTCCACTCCGGCGAGACCCTCGCGAGAGTACTAGCCCCTCCGAAAAAGAATCTCCACGGGTTGCCTAGAGCAGGCCTGCGGGAAGTGTCGACCTCAGACTCTTCGACATTTGGCGCACCAAGTAGGGGGCTTTTCGCTCTTGCGACGAGTCTACGCCGATGAAGATGTCCAAGCTTCCTTCAGAGGCGAGCTCTTCGCGCCGTCGTTCCTGGCGAGCTCCATCAACCTCAAGATCGGCCGCTGCGCAGAGTGCCACTCAAGCAAGTGCACTAGCCCGCAGAAGCGCTCCTGGACAGTCCACCTGCTGAAGACACTCCCCAGGGGCCGCCTAGCAGTGGATCCACGACGTCAACTACCTCGTCGCTACTGTCGTCAACCCTCCGCTGCGGCGGGGAGGACGCCCTGCTCAACCAGGTGTCTCGCTGTCGCGCACACCAACGGTTGACAGACAGACGGCAGGCACCCGCTCTACCAGGCTCCCAACAGCAGACCTGAGGATAGAGCTAGAGCGACACCGCTCGGGAGAAGACGCTCGCGTCACCATCGAGCGACAGCGGCAAAGGCGTCGCGTCCAAGAGGCCGACTACAGCACGTCGAACGCCTTGACTCAATCTGGGCCGCAGATGTTCGCCCCGCAACCTCTGCCCCAGGCGTACGCCATGCAGCATATGCCGCAACCATATGTCCTGCAGTCGACATCCCCGGTATATGGTCCACCAATGCCCATAGTGGGGTACACCGTGCCAGCAGCCGTCTAAGGGTTCGCGGCACCAAGACCTGTAGCCGCAGTGACCTGGTGTGCAGCCCTGGCACCCCACCTTCGCTTCGCAAGGTGGCCACGAAGGTTCCGGCCACACCTGCCAGAAAAGTAAGACAGAAGCGTCAACCCGGTAGAGTTCCTGCAGGTCTACTCTACGGCCATCCTAGCGGTAGGAGGGGATGAAGCGGTCATGGCTAACTACTTCCCCATCACCTTGACCAGCCCAGCGCGGTCATGGTTCATGAACCTGCCCCAGGGTTCCATAACCTCCTGGGCGGAGCTGTGCCGACAGTTCACGGCGAACTTCAGCAGCTCCTACACGCGTCCCGGCATGGAGCTAGACCTCCACGCCATACGACAACAACCGGGAGAATCACTGTGCTCCTTCATCCAGCGTTTCTCACAAGTACGGAAGACCATCCCCCACATCCCGGATGCATCAGTGGTGGTTGCATTCCGACATGGTGTCAGGGACAAGAAGATGCTCGAGAAGTTGGCCACCAGGGAGGTGCAAGACATCTCGGAGCTCTTCAGCCTGGCGAACAAGTGTGCCAGAGCAGAAGAAGGGTGTAGCTAGCACTCACAGCCAGCCTCCAAAGCCGGAAGACAGCCCGAAGATGGCGGAGTTCAAGCTGAACTCCCGACCACGTCAGACAGTCAAGAGCCAAGCACCGACTGGCTTCGTGGTTAGGAGGACGCCACCACCAAGCATCCCAGGGGGCCCCGAAGGTGGAGAACCGGATCCCCGAGCACCGACCTTCACCGAGCCTCACTGGACGTTCTACTTTGACGGCGTGCTGCTCCTCATGCCAACGGGGGAGCGGTTTGGGTACCTTGGACCTGTGCCATGTACCGCACGCCGACGACACCGTCGCCAACAACCTATCAACGAAGGCCTCCACCGGAGCCCCAGAGCCTCGAGGAGCCTTTGAAGGGACGTTGCCCCGACTCACAGTCCGAAGTGCCGAACCGGGCGAAGGGGGCGAGATCAGCACCTCGAAGATGGCGGTCACGGCGGCCCTGCAGCCATGGTGCCCGCCAAAGGATCGTATGCGCCACTGGGGACTCCGTGCTACCCAGCGCCCAAGATCCAGAAGCTCAAGTAGCCCCGATGCATGGACCACAGAGGTCCGGGACTTCTTGAAAGACATCCTTCCTGATGAACATGCACTCGCTGAACGGATTGTGCGGATGGCTATGTGTTATGCATTGGTACCTTTACTGGCGTGGCGCCACGACATCCTATTGCGATGCATAACCCAGGAGGAAGGTTGTGACCAGCTCGCAATAATCCACAGAGGCGGGTGCAGGGAACGCTTATCATCCCACACGCTGGTCGGTTAGGCCAACCGGCATGGCTCCTACTGACCGAGAGCCACCTAGACGCCGTCAAGCCGGTTAGGAGATGCAAGGCATGCCAGGTCCATGCCGAGCAGACCCACACAACCGGTGCAGACGCTGCACCCAGTACCGTCGGGGGATACCGGCTCCTCTACGTCGGAGGCGAGCCGGACGTCCCCGAGACGGGTTGCGGGAACTACCCTTCTACATGGTATGCGGGGCCGAAGCCGTGCTTCCTCCCGAGTTCGCCATGGGGTTCCCCCGTGTCCGAGCGTACGACGAAGCCACGCAAGACCCGCTCTGCGTGAGAACATCTACCTCGTCGACGAGGCAAGATGGCAAGCAACGCTCCGGATCACACCGTACCGGCGGGAGCTCCGGCGCTACCACCACCAGTCCATGCATGGGAGCACGAGGCAGGCGCTCCGGCCCTACTAAAAGTGCATCTAGATAATCCCCGGTGTTTTGATTGATTGATGCCTACAATTAAGATGCTAATAAGTTTCTACTGAGTATGAGCACAGGTGTTTATCAAAGAAATGGATATGGAGTCTCTCAAGAAGCAAAAGGAAAAGAAGAAGACTTGAAAGAGTAGAAAATAGCATTTTATATTAATCTTCACATTTTTCTAGTTGTGTATAGGGTCTTCTCTTTTAGAGTGCTTGAGAATCACTAGAGAGCTCAAACAAAGGATAGAACGTTAGAATCATGAGACGAAGTAGTCATAGATATGAAGAAAAGGGAAGACTGGACTTGTCCGGACAAATGGTCGGACTAGTCCGTTCCTACCCGGACTAATCCGTTTTAGACCGGATAAAAAGTCTCTGAGTGAGTTCGGACTTGTCCGTCCCAGGCCGGACTAGTCTGGTTATCATGTGAGTCAGAGCCGGTATGAGACTAAGTCTCAGAGGGCCGGACTAGTCCGCCCAAGAAGCCGGACTAGTCCGCTAAGCGGACTAAGCCGCCATTGTCCAGAGAAGAAGTCTCTGAGCGACATCGTACTAGTCCGCTCCTTGGACCGGACTAGTCCGTTCCCTTCAGACTAGTCCGATTTCGGACGGAACAAAGGTTCCTGTGCGAGCTCGGACTAGTCCAAAGTTGGCCGGACTAGTCTGCTGCCCTAGATTAGAGAGTTCTTAGACTAAGTCTGGTAAGACCGGACTAGTGCGCCCTTGGGGCCAGACTAGTCCACCCATACCAGACTAGTCCGTTCTCATACGGAACAAAGGTTCCTGATTGAGATCGGACTAGTCCGCTCTTGGTCGGACTAGTCCAAGGGTTCATGACCGTTTAAATCCAACGGTAACTAAAACTTTATTTGGTAAGCTGTGACGTGAGTGGTCCCTCAAGATCGGACTAGTCCGGGGTTGGGACCGGACTAGTCCGAACTTTAGTTGGTAACCGCTAAATGGCGGGATTTCTATAAAAGGAGACCCCCCGGCTGAGAATTGAAGAGACACGAACCCAAGCGCTGAAAACTCATGCCTAGAGCTCTTCTAAGCCTCTTTCCTCACCTTCTAGACCCCTAAGATTGGATCTTAAGGAGTTAGTGGTTCTTGTGAAGGGAAAGACCTGGTGACCAATTTTTGAGCTCTCAGTTTGATTCCTTTGCACTCTAACTGTTATTTTGAGTTTTTAACAGTTGTACTTTGAACTCTAGAACTACTTGGTTGGTGTAGGGAGCCTCAAAGTGTGAGTAGCCCCTAAGTGCATTGTACTCATATTCGATTGATAGTGAGAAAGCCCGGCTTGATCTTCGTGATCGCTCCGTGAGGGAAGGGTTGGAAAAGACCCGGTCCTTGGTGGACTCCTCAACGAGGACGTAGGTTCCTGTGTGGAATCGAATCTCGGGATAAATCGTGTCTTTTGTCTTCTCTACTATCTTACTTGCTCACTAGAATTACTTGTTAAACTTTCATTGTGTTTATTTTCCGCAAATTGTTATATTATTTTGCAATCTGATTATTCTCAACTAATTTGTGATATTGTTTGACTACCACATATTTTCAGCTCAAACAGACTTAAAAGGAAACCTAAAACACAAATTAGGCTTAAAACCGGACTAGTCCGGCCTCACACCGGACTAGTCCGGCCTACTCTGGTTTTATCTGCTGTTTATTTTAATTTCAGGTTTTATTAGCCTATTCACCCCCCACCCTCTAGGCAACTTTCAATTGGTATTAGAGCCTAACTCTCCACAAAAGTTTAACCGCTTGGAGAGGAGATGGGGGACAAGGTCGGTAGCCGAATTGATCTCAACATGGGAAAAGGAGCAAGTTCGAGCAACTTTGAAGAACAAGGTTCTAACCCACCTCCCGCAGTTGCTCCTCCACAAGACGTTACAAGCTCAGAAGAAGAAGTAAGAAGTTCTTCGTCTCATGGCACTCCTCAAAAAGAAGAAGGAGGAGGCTAAAAAGAAAAAGAAGGAGAAGTTTGAGAAGAAACTCAAGAGTAGTCAACAAGACTATTCGCGATATCCTTTTAACTATGAACGACTAAATTCTCATTCCAGTTATTTATCAATTCCTCTAGGCAAACCACCTCACTTTGATGGAACTAACTATACAATGTGGAAACACAACATGAAGTTGCATCTAATTTCCTTGAACCCAAGTCTTTGGCATGTGGTATGTACAGGTATAGATATCCCCGAAGACGAGGATGAACTCACTCTAAAACAAGAACAACAAATCCATCGCAATGCACAAGCAGCAGCCGTGCTCAACTCATCTTTGAACATTGAAGAATTTAACAAGGTAGATGGATTGGAGCTCGCCAAAGATATTTGGGACACCCTCAAGATCGCACATGAAGGAAACCGATCCGTGAGGGAAGCTAAGATTGAGATGATAGAAGGAGAGCTTGGAAGGTTCGCCATGGAAGAAGGCGAAACACCTCAAGAAATGTACAACCGACTCAAAACTCTTATCAACAAGAGTCGGGCGTACGGATGCAAGAAATGGAATAACCATGAGGTGGTTAAAAGAATGATAAGAGCATTTATGCCTCGCAATGTGACCCTATGCACCTTAATCCGGGAAAGTCCAAACTTTCATTGGATGACTCCGGATGAAGTGCTGGGAAGATCATTAACCATGAGATGATGGAGAAGGAAGCCCAACACGTCAATGACTTAGCCAAGATCAATTCATCCAAGAAGAAGGGCATTGCTCTCAAGGCCACATCCAAGAAGAAGGGCATTGCTCTCAAGGCCACATCCAAGTCCAAGGCAAAAGAAACATAACTCACAAGTGAAGATGAATAAAGTGATGATGAGAGCACAGACATGGATGATGAAGAAATGGCGTTCTTCGTCAAAAGATTCAAAAGGTTGATGAGGAGAAGGAGAAGCCATCACTATGAGAACAAGAGCAAAGACAAAGGCAAGTCAAGAACAAAGAAGACTTGCTACAACTGTGGAGAACATGGGCATTTCATTGTGAACTGCCCCCATAGCAAGGAAGATGACAAGAGAAAGAAGAAGGATGGGAAGCCGCAAGACAAGAAATTCTTCACAAAGAAGAAGACATATGGACAAGCCCACATCGGAGAAGAATGGGACTCAAATGAAGAATCCTCCTCCGAAGATGAAGAAAAAGTGGCAACCGTAGCCATCAAGAGGCCAACCATGAAGAAATCACTCTTGCCAAACAAAGGTGATTGAAAGAGCCGAAGTCACACATGCCTCATGGCAAAGGAAGGAAAGCGCAAGGTAATGGACTAAACCTTCTAAGTTATATATTGAAGATGATAGTGACTTCGATAGTAGTAGTGAAAACGAATTCATGTTTAGAGGATTAAAACAAAAAGGCTATAGCTAAAATGAAAATGCTATCGGATGAAATATTTGAACAAGAAGAGCTTCTCAATCAACAAGAAGAATTGTTTATCCTTGAAAAGGAAAGAAACCTTGAGATTGAGAAACTTCTTGAACTTGAGAGAGAAAAGTGTAGAACACTTGAAAGCGAACTTGCCATGAGCAAGGAGACGTGCGTTCAGCTTAAAAGTGAGAATGTAGCGCTTCAAGATGAACTTGTAAGCTTAACCAAAGCTCACAAGCATCTTGAAGCACAACTTGACTCACTTAAGTCAAGCGTCCCAATTAATTCATCCTCTAAAAGCTCTCTCTCAACAAAGATATCCAACACTAAAACTTCCAAATGTGCTAGCATTCTCTTAAACTTAAAAAATGAGCTCAAAGAGGCACAAAGCAAGAATACACACAAGAGTGGGATCTTTGATAAAGAAAAAAATCAAATATGCACGTAGTGCATACACAATCACAAAATCTCCCTTCATCAAAGATGGACTTGGATATACTAGGAGAGGAAAGCAAAATGCTAGAATCCTTAAAAACAATAGCAAATTCGTAGACTTCGTGAAAGAAAAACTCAAGTCAAGACGAGAGTAATAACCTTGCATCTACCTCACATAAGATTACCAAAAATGTAAAATCTATATTATTCCATAATTTCGATGCATCTTATGTTCTTATGAAAAGCAAGTATGGTAAAGATTATGCAAAATATGTTGGGCCACTCCACAAGAGTCCAAAAACTTGTGTGTGGGTGCCCAAATGCCTAATAACTAACCTCAAAGGACCCAACAAAGTTTGGGTACCTAAGAACAATGTTTTAAATTGTTTTGCAGGCCTACTCCTCCGGTGGCACTAAATGGGTGCTAGATAGTGGGTGCACTAACCATATGACCGGAGAGAGG